>JBAIAC010000002.1:27920000-28182500 GCA_037349315.1 Chelydra serpentina | reverse complement strand
ATCGATTTTTTTAACTTGAAATAAAATGTCATGAAGGCAATATTTAGAAGAAACTAATTTGTTGACTGCCGGGTCATAGTTACTGTAGAAGCATGACCTAAAATATTTATCTGAATCTTCCCTTCCTGCAACTGTACTTTGTTAAAGTGGACTGTCTTGGAGACCCCTTTTTACAGATATTTTAAGTGCATATAATTGTATTAATCTTTCAAGCACCTATGAATTCTTATCACTGCTATACTTCGTGAAAGCCAAATGCCACCTGGTGTAAAACCTTAAACTAGTCCAGTCTTTTTTTTTCCCTGTAAAACTGAAACAGCAGGATGCATAAGCAAATAAAATAAAATAAATAAGAGAATGTGTCTTCTGAGAGTATTATTCAGTTAGGCAAAACAAAAAGTTCTTTTAAAGGAATTTGGGTCAGGAAAAAGGTCATTCTGAATTTTCCCGTTGCTGCAACAGTTAACCTTTAATAAAAATCACTGCTAAATATTTAAGAAAATCCAGTAGATGGTGCAAATTATTTAATCATAAATATCTCTGTGGGATTTTAAATTTAATAGTCCTCGCTGTATGGAATATGTGTAGAAATAACACAAATAAAAGTATTATGCCACACTACATTTACTTTATGGGTTTAGGGTGCATGCATAAAGGGATCATATTTCCCCATATAGTTAAAACACAAGAACTGCAGCAGTAGTCATTTCTGAACATTTCTCAATTTAATTATACTTAAATCCAGAAGCACTTTAGGCAAGTTACAAATGAGAGCATTGAGTATAATAAAACCTGTAATAAAGCAACTTAGTACCATCCACCCGGAATCATTGAGATCAGGCACAATTAACAGGAGCATAAATCCAAGACAGAATGGAAAATGTTAGAATCAGTATTATTGTTGGACAAAGACTAGAGAAGGAAGTAATAGTTTTTTAAATGGTAATGCCTGTGTTTTGTAACGATTGCGAAATCTTCTATCTCAGCAGCACTGGTGTTAATTTGTAAACACAGCCAGACATTATATTGCCTGTCAGTTTTTGAATTAGAAAACATGATTTCATTTTACTTTCTAATCACGTTTTGACTCCGGCACATAAAATCCATCTGTAAAAGAAACAACAAAACCTTCTAGTGGACAATAGTAAAGCAATCGGCTCTTTATTCTGTTTTCATAGCACTTTTCTGATCTTCTTTTCAAGCAGTGATTCTCGCCCCCCCCCCCCCGCCTGTTTTCCACAGTGAAAGTGTGCAAATGCTTTGCCTCTTTCTCGCACCCCCCTTAAAATGTTTCCAAATGATTTCCAGTGGCCCCCCTCTTATTTCTCCCGCTAGCTTCCATTGTGTTTTCCTCTGCCCTCGCGGCAGTAGGCACAGGAGCAACACTTCGCGTACTTGATTGTTGTTATAATAGGCATTTTTTTTTTAAAGAGTTGAGGTACAAAACTAAACGGTGACTTGGATTTCAGGGTCACAATTGCACTTTGTGGCAACTCCAGGTGTTTTTATTTCGAAGGAGAGGAAAGAGGGGGAGGAATCTAAGCTTTCTTTAATTTAGAAATGCCAAAATCCCAATAAAGGGAGATCAGATGTTTACATATACATTGTAGGGAAGAGAAAAAAGAATTGATAACACCCACCCACCCAACCTTCCTGACATTCGTTTCCCTTTGTTATGATTATACATTTACATCCCTATGTATTTCTTTTGTTGCAGCATGTAGAAGACCCGGGTATTAACATCCCAGATCAAACTGTAATTAAGAAAGGTAAGCCATTTCCTTTAGCATTCCAAGCATGTCCTCACAAGCTGGGTACTACTGAAGAGAGAACTTGCTAAGCTCCCCCCGCCCCTTTTTTTCTTTCAAATATAATTTACTAAAGTGTTGTGAATGGAAAATAAAATAGATCATCAGTGTTGAAAGCAGCCTTCATTTAGTAGTAGCGTTTGCAGTTTTTACAAGAAAATGTTGAAATATTATCTCAGATCCAGTGTTTTAGTTCATTATAATGTATTTCACTTTTGTAATTAGACCAATTAATCCAGCTGAGTGGCATTATTTATCGATGTTGAGAATTTTGGGGTTTTGAAATGGTAAGAAATGTTTTCCATATATTTTTTTTTAAATGAGGATGATGAGTAAAAATGGTAGATGGCTTTGTAGAAAAGGTGTTAGGTTCTTTAGTCTGATCACTGTGAAGGTTGTTTAGACATGGGTCTTTAGGAGTGGTTGTGAAAATGGTTCCTAATTGTGTAAAACATATTTCGTGCTTTCATTAAAATCTGGCTTCCCATCTTCCTTCAAATGACCCTAAGGATTATTACGTTATTGTTCAAGGTAGTTTTTGGTTCTTGATGAAAAGATGGAGTGATTGGTTTGCATTTGGATTCTGTTTAGTGAGCTGTTGTTAGAGTAAAACTCATTGGGTTGAATTCTTAGCTATTATTCGCTCTGAGCAATAGCATGCTTATATTTTGTTGGCAAGGTAATGCTATTTGGGTATTCTATGTACCACCAGAGGATGATGCTATATAAAGCGGTTCTCCTTTCTTATTCTAATCAGTATACAGTAAGCTAGTTTAAAGTTTCATTTTTCTGTCTGTGAAGTCTTTGTCACGTCAAATTAGATGTGCAAGGGATAAATCTTAAGAGATGCTCTTTCCAAGTCGACATGATAATTGGCTCTTTTATTAGTAATCTCAAGAGTTCGTTTAACTCCTATTGTCTCTATTAGCCTCCCCAGAGCTATTAATGTCACAAGTGATCTATCCAAAACCGAGAGCCCCCCCATAGGTTTGGACTATCCCCACTAAAGTAAAGATGTAGGGGGGGAAGTAGCACACACGACGAAAGGGAAAGAGAGTAAACATTTATAATGTACCCGTGTGGAACTTGAATGCAACCTAAATTCCATGCAAAATAATCCCGACATGTTTCCGTTGTGCTTAGTAATGCTGGCTAACGCAAGGGCTCAGTACGCTTTTTGGTGGCCCTGGATTTATTCCAACAATGGCCTGAACCTGATTGCCTGGAGGTGGGGAATATAGGACGATTTTTATTTTTGGTAGATATGTAGTTAAACACCCAAGGTTTCTGGGCAGATGTATTCAGTCACATGGAAGGTGCTGTAATTTGCTCTCCAGTGTTTCTTTTACCGGTGAACACTGCACAGGCGCATCGAAATAGATTCCTTTTTCGCGTTATACATTAAAAACATGGTAGCACAAGTTAAGGCACAGGTCCTCACTCTCTTTTGCAGTGATGAGTACCGAAACACATAGATCAGCTTAGCCTTTAGTACTATATTAATATGCAGCTGGCTGCTTTTTTTGAATTGCCCTCCCGCCAGTGAATTGCCCTCCCCCCAGTTTTAAAATATTCCGCTGTGACACCACTTTTCGAGAGGCCTTCCTATTAAAAACTAAAACCAGATACTTGCTTGTGTGGCTGGCTCATACCAACCTGCTTCTAAGGCCTAGCTTATTTCGGGGAAAAGCGAATGTGCACCTTGATTATTAGTCTGGGTCTAGATGTTATAAATGGTATTTTTAATGAAGGGGGGGGGGGGTTCCAGATACCAAACATACAATTGACTGGTCCTAAAAATCTTTGTGTGAGTCCATTTATTCATTATTATCTGCATTTAAGGGGCAAACGGAGACCTTGGGAATTGGGTTTGGCTCAAGCCTCTCCCCCTGCCCAGTGCACTGAGCAGTGGGGTCGCCTCCCAGCCCACAGAGGGGGAGAGGCAGCTGCACCGCGGCTTTAGCCGCCTGGACCTGGGCTCTTCTCCGCAACCAGAGCCCGGCAGCCTGGCTGCGCAGCCCCGCCGGCAGCGCTCAGCCGCTTCCCGCGGAGCTCGCACCGGCAGCAGCGACTCGCCCCCCTCGGGCTCGCTGGAGTCCGAAACAGCGCCAGCCCCTCCCCCTCCTTCTTCCCCAGACCCCCTCCCCCACCTCTTCCTGCCGCCCCCTCCCCACTCCGGCGCTGCCTCATCCCTGCCCCCCCCTCCTCTCCTGCTCCCACAGGACCTGGGCTCCCCCCCCCCACCTCCGCGGGCCCTGCGCTCCTCGGCCTGCTGCGCCCCGGGCCCCGCTCGCACGTGGCGCGGAGGCCGGCTGGGGGCTGCTGCGGGGCCCTAACGCCGCTCTTCCCTCGCCCCCCCCCAACCCGACCCTTCCCCCCTCCTTGTCCGCTGCAGGCCCCGTGTCCCTCTCCAAGTCTAACAGCAACGCCGTCTCCGCCATCCCCATCAACAAGGACGCGCTCTTCGGCGGGGTGGTGAACCCCAACGAGGTCTTCTGCTCCGTGCCGGGCCGCCTCTCCCTGCTCAGCTCCACCTCCAAGTACAAGGTCACGGTGGCGGAAGTGCAGAGACGCCTCTCCCCGCCCGAGTGCCTCAACGCGTCCCTGCTGGGCGGGGTGCTCCGGAGGTGAGGGGAGGAGGGAGCCGAAGGGGCGGGGCGAGGAGGGATCGGAGGGGAGGGGAGAGAGGAGACACCCCCCCCCCCCTCCCGCGCGCCGCCCCCGCGCGCCTCCCCCGCATGGCCTGGCCGGCCTCTGCTCGCTGTAACGCGCGCGCTCCGCAGTCAGCCCCCGAGCTAGGCTGCCGCTCCGAACCGATGACCCGGCAAGGGCCAGCACCGCGCGCGTGCAACAGCGCCAGGCCCCTTGCAACACCCCAGCACGGCTGCAGCCGAGGTGCCTAACTCCCCCCGCCCAGCACTTGCTGGCTGTCCCATACAGCGTGCCCCCAACACGCCACTGCGATTAGCGCAACGCCATCCGCCACTCCCCATCCAAGTCATCACCCCCATCGCACACACCAGGCCACTGGCAACCACTGCAGCGCCACAAGGCGAGGCCACCGCTCCTCAGCATCATCACATGAGGTCACTGCAACCATAGCAACACAGTCCAATCTACAACTGCACTAATGAAACACAAGGCCTC
The DNA here is from genome assembly GCA_037349315.1 of Chelydra serpentina. Lineage (NCBI taxonomy): Eukaryota > Metazoa > Chordata > Testudines > Chelydridae > Chelydra > Chelydra serpentina. The sequence continues at coordinate 28,177,545 of JBAIAC010000002.1, read as the reverse complement.
TTGCAAACAAATGCAACGCCACATCATGATGTCACCACAACCAAACCGTTTCTACATAAGGCTGCTACTTGCTATGGTAGGATACCGCAAAGGGGAATATTTTGTTTTAAAGTGATGTTTGGATCCTTGGCGGCAATCGTTTTTGTGTTGTAATACACAAAGGATGCAGGAGATACCCTTCTCTCCCCCAGTCTTCCTCCCCCCCCCCCCCCCGAAATTTGGCATAGTAATTTAAAAAAAAGTTTGTGTTCTATATTCAAATGATACAACCACTCATTGGTGATTTCTTTCTTAGTTACCTAGGGGTTATAATCTTATCCACACAATTAAAGATCACTTGGGTAGGGAATAAAATCCAGAATTAATTAATAGGAAGCTTCATTTAAACAATTTATCTTAACCCGTCTCTCTTGAAAATAGTAGATAGGTATTTAGAACTTAATCTATTTGCTGAATACAGTAAAGTTCTATAATGGTAACATAAGTTTTTGACCTTTTAGATTAGTCTGCTAAATAATGCATTAGATATTGCAAATAAATCTACTTTAGCGAAGTTCCCATTAGGGGTAGTAATGTGTCAAGAGCTCTAAAATGATTATGGCTTTGGCCAAACAGATCTTGTAATACCCCTGTGCTAGTATATGGATTGATTTGGTAGGTTAGAAAACATTTTAATTATAAAACCACTCAAAATTCAAAAATAACGACTAACAAAATATATCCTTTTCAATTAATTTTGTATTCAGCTTTGCTTTAATTGCCTCTTTTTCATTCTTAGCTTTTCCCGGCATAAAACTTTCCTAAATGTCCCTTCATCATCAACATTATTTTCTAATACATTTTGGGAGGTTTTTAAAGGAACTGAAATATGACCTGGTGCAGATTAGTCATGTTCTAAGTGGTTTTTATGTGTGAAACAGGGCGAAGTCTAAAAATGGAGGGAGATCTTTGAGAGAAAAACTGGACAAAATAGGATTAAACCTGCCAGCCGGGAGACGTAAAGCTGCAAATGTCACCCTGCTCACATCACTAGTGGAGGGTAAGTGACTCAAAGATTGGAAAGGGTTCATTTTTTGCCTAATAGGATAAATCCCCAATTTTTTCAGGCCTGTGTTCCTTGTTTGAAGGACGTTATTTTGTCTAATCTTCATGCTTGAGGAAAATGTTAATTCTGTAACGGTGTCTTTTATGTTAAATGAAATGTTCTTAAATATCTCTTGCATACTTAGCATTGCCTTTTATATATGTATATATATATATATATATATATATATATATATATATATACGTACACACACACAGGGTGCTATCTACATTCTTATTCAGGTGAATTATCCCACTGTAGTGAATTGACTTCAGTGGGAGCAAGTATGGGCCTATAGGAATTTCCTCTCTGAATAAGGATTGCAGGATCAGGCCCTTAAGTATTACTTATGTGAGTGAAAGCTACAGGATTTAGCTAAAGGGTTCAGTCCCCTCATTCCATCCTCCATCTACCACTGAGGACTAAGCAATTTTAAACTTAAAGAACTGCAGCTACTCAAAGTTAAGTCTCTTCTCCCCCATCAACAACATAACAGTAAATCATTTAAAGTTATTCTGACATCTGCATTTGAGAAATGCGAGACCATTGCTTCCTGAATTAATTTGGGAATCCTTGACCTAAGTCATGATTTAACAGTGTCCCAAAACCTCAAAGTTGTACTCTTCCCCTACCCACATTTCTTTTTTCTTTTGGTTCTCATTTTCAGAACATATGCTCATTTTATTATACCATGCTTCACTGGTTTACTCTTAGATGAAAAGGTGCAACTTCTTTAAGCCTTCAGACTTCATGTGCTTTAATATTTCTAATGTCGAAAGCTGAAAGAGGTGCAATCATTTGGTTAAAAATGTTTACTTTGTCATAGCTGCTTACAAAAAAATAAATCTGGGTCAGTCTAAAATATCTTTCCACCTCTCCAGTTTTGTTTTTGACATCCCTTTACACTGATTTTGATTGAGTGTGTAAAGTGCTTTAAAGGATGCTTACGTTAGCTTAAGTTTGGTTGTGTAGGAGGGATTTCATAGCTTTATTCTTTTTTACTTTGTATCGTAAGGGATGAAGTAAAAACATATAAAATTGCCAGACTTGATTTTTAATACAATATTATCACTTTGGTTATTAAGTCCATTATATTTTTACTGCTGTGTAAGTCTTTCTGATCTACAATGGCTTTACAATTGCACCAGCACTCTAGTGTAAGAAAAATAAAAAACGGGAGAACTTGCAAAAAGTCTAGATGTGGTGGATGCTAATATTATTTGTGATGTTAATGAAGATGGAGAGTATTTTACAGTAATCTATTGTTCTATTTGGTCTTCACATACGAGGCTTTAAGAAATTATTTAAAAAAATAAGAACTATGAGTTGATTTTTCAGATAAACTGGTAATGGTGGCTAATTTTTTTGGATGATAGTATAAAAATTGTTTGGGCTTTGAGTCCCGTAGCGATGAGGCAGTTTCTAGAGTACTGTTATTGTTTATGATCCGCTCCATTTTATGGAAACAAGCTCACTGGACTGAGGCTTTGAAGCTCTAATTGGCGCATGCGTTCTTCCGGAGCTGGAGCTAATGGCAGGAAGCCCTGCAGTAAAAAACAACTGGTTCAGGAAATTAAAACCAAAGATTTGAAAATCAACAAAACAGACAGACTCAGTGGAATGACCCTAAAATTCTCATGGTTAATCGTTTGGGGGGAACAGATAATTATATGCGATCAAGTTAAATTTTAAACACTTAGCTGTTTAATGCATTCTATTTAGAAGAGCTCTAGGAGTAATTATGATCAGTACTAATCATTTATATATTGTAAAAGAACATATATATAATGTCAAGGCAAATATATATTTCCAAAGAAAATATTTAAAAATGAAATATATACTGTGTGTATCTATATTTACTTAGCGAGAGATTTACACTTACAAATACATACACATGATTTCACTTCTAACTCTTTTCTTGGACATATATATTTGCTTTGACCTAGATTACAGCAAAGAAAATTCATAAAATGAGGATATCTGTAATTTGCACACTAGGCAGTACATATTAAGAGAATGTCTAAGTGCAATTTTGTATAGCTTTTGCTAATCTACTTTGCCCTGTGTGCTGTGTATATTGATTCGATATGCATTTCTCCTCACCCCCCTTTCCAGGAGAAGCAGTGCATCTAGCTAGAGATTTTGGGTACGTCTGTGAGACAGAATTTCCTGCCAAAGCAGTTGGTGAATTTCTCAACCGACAACATTCCGATCCAAACGAGCAAGTCACAAGAAAAAACATGCTTCTAGCTACAAAGTAAGACATTTACCTTTCTGTTGTGTTACTGAGTTGTAAAGAAAAGCACAGGTTTGGGGGGTTTTATTTTTGTTTGTTTTTTTGCCATGCAGTAAATGGCTAATGATTTTGCAAATTGTAAGACTGTGAATATGCATTTGTAGTATATATTATAGCAAAAAGTATATAACCAGCTTTATTTTCTAAAGTGAGTTTATGCAGATTTTCTTGAAAGCAGGTTGTGAAATCTTGGATGGAGGTTTATTTAAAGAAAAACAATAATTCCTTAAAGGAAAACATTTGCTGGGCCTTTATCAATTTAGACACTAGGGGAAGGTTTCCTATTGACAGTAAAATAAAACTGGCACATTAAACTGATTTCAATTCATTAAAATCTGCAATGGTTCTTTTTTTCTAAGCAGCTCTGTTACTTAGTGAATATAGGGATATTACAAATATATTTTAAATGACAATCTGTATGCAGTTAAAATGCAAGTGGAGTTTATCATTGGTGGGGCTGTCTAGGCTTCCAGGTGGTGTGTGAAAAGAAAATGATTGTTTTGATATGTTTGCTGGAAATTAAAAGGCTTGTTTAGTAGCCCTTAATTACCAATGGAGATGTCACTAAAGGGCACAGTGCCAGAGGGCACAGTCAGAGGATGGGAGCCAGTTTATTGCTGGAAGACATTAACAGAGGTTTTAGAATACAAACTGTTTCAAAACGCCTCTAATCTCTGCTATAAGATATTATTTTCTCAACAATTTGTGCAGTGACTGTGATATAAAATATAACTTATCCACAATGTCCGTATAGCCCTGTATCCTTCCTTTCCACCTCCATGAAAGGAAGTTTCTGGATCCCAGAAGTCCCATTTAAACTATGTATATATATATATATATACATTTTTTTTAAGAGCCTAATTTAAATCCTTAACTTCACCTCTCTGGCCTCTGCCCATTAAACTTTGGCTTTCCTCCTGCCACAGCTATTGTCCAGCTTTGTGGTGAAGAGAACAAATGTCTCCTATTCCAAAAACAGGATCTTCCACAAGGCAAATAAATACCTGAGCCTCCCTCTCAATATTACACACCATATATCCTGTTCTGTATTGCAGAGATACTGTAAGCTACTTATTGAGAATGTGCCAAAATACAACATCGGAGGAGGGACATAGAAATATTGCGATTACCTGTGTAGGACTGAAACGTCTGTGGTGTTAGTGTATGTGTGTGCGGGAGAGTGATTTGTGATGTGTGTGTTTGAAATGTTTGGTCCCTTTTGGGTGTGTTTGTGAGAGAGTTTTTATATGAGAGGGGGAGGATACATGAGAGAGAGTGAGTGAGAGAAATGTGCGTGTTTGTGTGTGTGTGTCAGCGAAATGTGAGTGTGAAAGAGAGAGATTTTTCCGTGTGTGTGTGGGAGAGAGACAGTGTGTGAAAAAAGAAGTATGTGTGTGTTGTGAAAGAGAGAAGGGTGTGTGTATGTGTGTGAAAGAGAGAAATGTTTGTGTGCATCTGTGAGTGGGAGAGGTGGCGGGGCCGGATGAAAGAGAGACCTGCTTGTTTGTGTGCCAGGGTGAGTGAGAGATGTGTGTATATGTATGTGTGTGTGAGAGAGAGACAGAGTTTGTGTGTGTGACTCAGAGAGAGGCTATATGTGTACAGGGGGAGCAGTCCCCTGGATCTGAAGGCTTGTGTAATCTAGCAGGAAGACTTCACTGACTTCGCTGCTGACAACAATGGTTCATCTCTCTCTCTCTCTCTCTCTCTCTCACTGCTCCATTTGTGCTGCAGACAGATCTGTAAAGAGTTCACCGACCTGCTGGCTCAGGACCGATCTCCCCTGGGGAACTCTCGACCCAACCCTATCCTGGAGCCGGGCATCCAGAGCTGCCTGACCCACTTCAACCTCATCTCTCATGGATTCGGCAGCCCTGCGGTGTGTGCCGCCGTTACCGCCCTGCAGAACTATCTCACCGAGGCGCTCAAGGCCATGGACAAAATGTACCTCAGCAACAACCCCAACAACCACACAGACAACAGCACCAAAAGCGGCGACAAAGAGGAGAAGCACCGAAAGTGAGGATTTCCCCCCTTCCCGCATCCATCCATCCATCCATCCATCCATCCATCCATTCATCCCCCTCCTAGCTCCCTCCCTCCCTCTCCAATCGCCCCAGGCTACAGCAACAAAATCAATGCCCTTCTGCCCATCCTGTTCTCTAACTCTGCAGGACTACGCTGTCCTTCCTCCCTATCAGCCTTCAGCACTTCATTTGCTCCCAGTTACTTCCCCACACCTCCTTACCCCGGTTTGGAGCCTGAGAGAACAGAAATGGGTGATGGAGCCAGCAAAGAAAAAAGTTCTGTCTGAGTTTGTGAACTTTAAAAAAAAAAAAAAATCAAAAAGAGGGAAAAAAATCAAAAAAACAAAACAAACAAAAAGAAAAGGAACTTTTTTTCTAAAAATATATAAAAACAAATAAAAACAAATTAATAAATAATACTAAAATATAAATCTATGAGCTTCATCGGACTGAATCACCAACTCCCCTTGCATAAACTTCAGTTAAGATTGTAGCCATATTAAAAAAACAAAACAAAAATAAACCTAAAGAAAAACAAAAGGCAAAAAGGATTGATGACATTTTATCAGTATTGTGAATAAACTTGAACACAAAACACACGCAATTCCATGTCATGTCTTCAGTTCTAGAACTTTTTCCTGTCCAAGGTAAAGCGACCAACTTGAACTTTCTATTGCGACACGATTCACAGTTATTATATAAGGGAATCAGTGTTTATGTATGTATATATTTATTTATGTGTAATTTAATGGGAACTGTAAATATGGTGAGTCTGTTTTAAGCCTTTTTTTATTTATCTGGTGATCTTGTTTACCTCTTGTTTAGTGGGTTTTAAATCTTCCCTTCTTAGTTCATCATGTGGTTCATGGTACTTATTTAGAAATCAGAGGTTTTGTTTTGTTTTTCTCTGGGATTCCTCATTTTTTAGCCCTGTTGTAGCATGTTAAAGGCGACAATGAAGCAGCTGAACAAACAAAAGAAAATTGAATTTTTATATATAATTAGTATTACATTTAGTTTCTCATTGAAAAAGAAAAAAAACAAAGTGATGTTGGATTCAGGCAAGATTTTTAAACGTTAGTGGTTTTACAACTATTACGTGTTGTGGAAAAAAAAGTTCATTTTCACCCACTGTCCTCCGAAAGTATCATCAGAGCAATAAATTAATATTGTCTTTTAGATCAAGGTTTAGTTTTTCTTTTCTTTGCCCTTTTTTTTCCCCCAAAGAACTTCAAATATTTGGGACCACCTGGTATCCTGTATTTCCACTGGCCATATTGGAAGCAGTTATAGTTGTATTGTATTGAGTTGTGCTGGCAGTAGTTTCCATGCCTGTCAATGTATCATAGTCCTTTGTTGCCCAGATAAATAAATATTTGATACGCTTTATGTCGATTTTTTTATTCAGTGGCTGTCTTTACCCAGGCGTATTTTTGTTCTTGGCAGTATTTTTTATTCAGTATGGTTACAGTAATTGAGTTTAACTCTCCCTTGACAATTGCTCTTTGCAATAAGCAGCTGAACCCATTGTTTCCCTCAAGTATAATAAAAACTTACTTTCAACTTGGAGTTCAGAGCAGGGTATCATTTAGATATTCCACTGAGTCTGTATTCAGACAAATGACACAATAAAACACAATGTATTCTTTTGGATAAAAAATTGTCTGTACTAGTAAAGAAATGACACGCTATCTTTTCTTTAACCAAAACATAATTTTATTAAAAAAAATAAAGTTTTATTTTATTTATGTTAACCCTCTAGGTTTTTATTTGTGTTTAATTATATATATACACTGCACAAAATTGTAAATTATATATATATATATATATATATATATATATATATATAAATTTTGTACAGGATGAAAAATATGTTATCACTTGTCTCAAGAAGAACATTTTAAAAACTAAAATGTTAGCCAATCAGTACAAAGTAAATACTGAAAATTAATTGCTGTGAAATGTGGTTCTATTAACACATAGATTTGAATAATAATAATACAAAAATTGCTCCATAGTCTTTGGCAAGTAAACTCATCTAAAGATTTCTGGACTGTAGTTAAGTCTTGAGGAAGACAAATTATTTCAAATTCATCACAATGTTTTATGTTTTCGTGGAACACACTGGTTGACCTCTGCTGAGATGGCCAATGTAGGTTTACAGGGAGCTGAAATCCTAACCTTAAAATTCAACCTTCTTCTGTCCCCGCCCTCCCCTCCGCCCCACCTCTTTTTAAAAAGAGAAATTTGCTAAAAACTTTGAAAAAAATGTTAAATCATGTACAAATAGTAGGTCTGTTTTAATAAATCAATGAGAGAATTTTTGCTTTCAACTTGTTTTGTCTAGCCCAAACAGAGAAGTCAGAATCTCTTGCATTATATTATGTGACAAGAAGGATTGTTAATATAGCTTATAATGTGAAGGTGCCTTTAAAGAGATTTTGCATTCTAAGTGATGTTGATGTTTTGGTGTGGTTTTTTCCCTCAGACAGAAATGCAGGAGGTTAACTGTGAGGTGTTTACAATGAATTTGCAACGAGAATTAACATTTGCTCACATAGTTTGACGATTGGTAGGGCTGGTGAAGCAAAGCATTAGATAAAGCCCAAGATGTTTCATTTTGCTTTGGTAATCTACTTCTGGAAGGCAGTGTAAAATCAATCTTGCCAAGCAGAAGAGAGTTGGTGGAGTCTAAATTCTATTTTCGAAAGCCAGCCAGTTTATAAAAATGGTGGATATTTTTTAATACAAAATGAAAGTAGATCTTCTGAATGCAAAGCTGCAATTGTTTTAAAAACAGTTATTTATTATTTCCAAGAGAGACTGGTTAACTGGAAAGTAGATGTAACAAAATAATGAGGTGAATGAACCCTAACTGTACATATTCTTGACATAAATGAAATGCACAGTATTGTAGCAGGTGAAGTGAAGCATTGTCTATCAGGGCTGTTTTTCTTGGCTGCATCTCAGATTGTGTGTGGGATCCTAACCTCAGGCACAATAGCATCCATAAACAGCAATACATTGCTGCTCTTTCTACAGCAACACATAAATACTCATTTTAAAACGAAAACAATCTTATTAAATACCATTCATTCATATCTGGATTTACAGATGCTTGTTACTTTTTGAAACCTGTACCCAATATAATCGTTTTATACTGGCCAATGTATAAAGCCCTCTTGTGCTAGAACATTATAATGTCATAATAAATAATGTTTTTAAAATATAATTAGTTATTTAGTCTACAGTGGAATATTTTCAGTATCCTTATGCTTCACTATCCCCCGCCCCCATCAGAAAACAGAAATTAAGTGAACTTGCTTAGATCTCTTTATTATTTCTAAAGAAGGAGTTTATAGGAGATAATGGAAATTATACTTGTTTCGGTTTGGCCTCTTGGTGACCAACATGCAGTTACTAAAACGTGTTAATTACTTTAGCATTCTTTGGATGTATTTTTAACGTGATCAATGCTCAGCAGTAAAATTCTAGGTCATGCCTTTATATACTAACAACATTTTTTTTCTTTTTTACCGATTTGCTGAAATTAGGATGAATGGTTGAGTGTTAAGGAGTTCTAGACCATTCCTGCCATGCTATACTAATCTATACTATTAAAAAAATGTAACACAATGCTCCTTCAAGATGAATAGTTAGCACCCTCCTCTTTAAATCATAATCTACCCCACCTACAAAAATCGAATATTAATATAATTTGAGATTTAACTGGTGGAACAGCCATCAGGACAGCAATGCCCCGCAGCTGAAATAATATTTAAAATAGAAGGGATTTGACATTTGAGAAGTCAGTGGCTTGAAATACCCAGTTGTACTTAGCTAATTCAGTCCTTAACCTCTGGTTTCAAATAAATCAATTACAGTCGATTCCACTTCAGTTCAGAAGTGCACGAGGTTTTTAGTTAATTGAATACATTTTATTCACTTGCTAGGAATATTCATTTATCAAAATCCTTACATTTAAAGGAGATTTCTTTTCTGCCCATGATAAATTCCACTTCCTAATCAGATCAAGTCATTGATTGTTTACTCATATTTTGCCTAAAATCTAAATTCCATAATATGCATCTCTTTCTTTCCCTTTTTAACTCACACACTATTTAATGTCTCAGCTCAATCCTAATTCAGAGTAGTGTACACATCACAGATGGTTTTCAAAAAGTGGAATGACAGCAACAAATGTTGAACAAGTGAAGATTAGGTGAAGTCCGTCCTAGCTGACAGGGCAAACTGACCAAACAAATAGGTAAATAAACAAACATGAATGATGAAAAAATGTTACTAGTGAAATAAAAATCTGTATTTCCTTCAATCCTGGTAACTTTACTGTAACTGACGTTTATGACATTGTTTCATGGTCTTAAAGAAGAAGGAACCCTTAATACCTAATTTTTCAACATTACTAATTTTCTATTGAAGTAAATGTTCTTAAACATACAGCAATTAAGTTGTATTATCTTCTTTAAACATATATTGATATATGTAGTGTTGTATATGTGGTGTTTGCAGCATCCTGCTGGCAGTGGGTTTACTGTTTTGGAAAGGAAAGGGGTTAATTAGCATCATTATCAATCACTAATGCTTGCCTAACGTGTCCAAAGAATAATCAAGTTAGAGGACAGCATGAAGCCAACATCTGCTTCATCCCAGTTAAAGATTTTATCCTATATCCTTCAATTACTGGAAGTCCACGAAAATCTTGAGCAAGTGTCAGGGCTATAAAATAGGGTCAGATCATTATAGATCTAGAATGGAAAGAAAAGTGCAATATAAATAACAAATGGCTTCATTATTTGAGTTACAGGTGCAAGAATGACTGTGAAAATGATCAGGGATTAGTAAAATGTGTTCCTTCTTTCTATCTCCAATGGAAAATAAAACCCCAAACCCTTGAGTTCTTAAATCACTTATGTACAGGTTAGATGTTCCCTATTGGCAATATTTGGTTTAGTAACCTGAAACTCAAAAAAATAACCTAGCAATAGCACCAGATTAGCATGATCAATGGGAGCAGATTTTTTATAAAGTCATTTGATGATTATGTACTTGGTTCACCCTTAATAACTTCCTACTAAAGATTTTAAAATATCCCCCCTTTGCAAATGAATATTTATGCAACTTAACTTCCACTGATCTATTTTAAAAGCATTTAGACTTTATGTGCACTATAGGATATTTTTGTGGGGGAGGGGAGGACAAGGAGCATGGGGTGAAAAAAGCAGGATTTGTTGTTTGTTTTTTACTTTTACGGGGCAATTAAAATAATATGTAAGCACATTTCCCACTTTTCCATTTTTGAATATGGTTTCAATTTTAAATTGATGCTACTGCAGATGTAAAGGCAACCCTGATATTTTCCAGCTGATTTATTTTGTCCAGTATTCCACCACTACCACCAGTTTAGTCAGGGAACTATGATGTGGATGGCGTGATCCAGATTCAAATTAAATGGAAGAAAAGAGCCAACTATTCTTGTCTAACATCTTTACAATGCAGAAGTGTTAGATCCTCATCACTGGGGGCAGAAAACAAGGTAGAAAACCAAAGTAAGCTTATTGTTTAAGAAGAAATGCATTCAATTTTCATAGATGTTTATTTGCTCCTTTTTTTAGGCCCTGATTCCACAACATTCTTAAACTCTGTCAAACTTTAATCACTTGAGGTGTGCCATTGACTTAAATGTTGCTACTCACCTGCTCCAGTACCTTGCTAAACCAGGGCCCTATTTTACTAAAGCTCCATTTTCCTCAATTTTTCTTCTTGCTAGACAGATGGGAGGACTGAGAGCTACATAGCTAGGTTGCATAGACAAATTTAAACAAGTTCACTGAGATAATGGTAGAAAATGGTTTATAGCTAAAGAAAGACAGTTTTGATTGCATAATGGAACACCAATCACTTTATTTTTCAGTCTAAACTCTGAAAATTAAACTTGTTAGTCAAGCAGTGGAAATGTTTACATCCGCTTGCATCCGAAGAAGTGGGTATTCACCCACGAAAGCTTATGCTCCAACATAAAGCATAAGAACTTATGTTTATCTTAAATGAATATCTATTTATTATAGTTGTTTAACTTTGTAAGTTACTGTGCTAACACTTCCTTCTGTTTCAGGTAATTAATGATGTCCTCTTCCTTTACACCCCCCCCCCCCACACACACACACACTAATCCAAAAAGTTGAGGTCCAAGGAAGCACATCTCCCAAGGCTCAATTTGGAGAATACATTTGAAAAGATAACCTTTTTGTAGCTACTGGGGGCAAAATTCTGTGTTCTGTTTCTTTTCGAAATTCTGTTTCTAACATCACTTTTCTTTCTTCCCTGCAATGTATCTCAAGACTTTATTTTCAACCAGGTGGTTTTACCTTCCTTGCCCATTTCTAACACCCTTTATTTATTGTTGGTTGTTATATATATATATTTATTGTTGGTTGTCTAACTACGTTTGGGACTTGTTATCTTATCATGCAAAACAAACATTGTAAGGGAAAACTGAGTGGGGTGTGTGTGTGTGTGTGTGTGTGTGTCATAGAATATTCCTAAGAAATAGTCCGTTGTGTTTCCCTAGGTCTAATTATTACTGGAGATCAGCGACTTGATTTTTTTGGTTGTCAGAGGAAGTGTAGAGTGAGAAGGAAAAGGACAATGTGGCAGGGAGTGGCTTGTGGTTAGAAACCTACAAGTGAAGGACAAGACTCTTGGGTTCAGTGGAATTATCAGAGAAGGTGGGAAACTAGGGTGGATGGAACAGAGAGTCAGCGATCACTTCAATGCTAGGCCCAATTCAGCTAGAAGGAAACATTCCTAACGGGGCGAGGAGTTTTCTCGGCCTCTCCCCAGTCTAACCCCGTTTGGGACTTTTTTTTTTTATTATTATTATTATTAATGAGATCACCGAGAATCCATGTCATACTTTAAAGTACATCCCCTGGAAAAAAAGTTGAAATAATTCTTCCAATAGGTAATTAAACTTAGTTTGCCTAGCGTCTGGCAGCTCTTTGGAAGGACTCTTTTTAGTTTTGCACGACAATTTGGGGGGGGGGGGGGAGTTAACTCTAATAGGAATGATATAATCATACATTTCGTTCCTGTAGCTGAACACAAACCAGCATGCCTGCATATTTCACTTGCTAGCAGGATTGCTGAAACCATATTGATTATGATTCAATGGTACCCTTAAAAGTAATTAGGTGCTCATTTTCTTGCAGTACTTCGGGTGACCTACAGCTTTCTGTTCGAATAAATACCATCCGCAGAAAGTACTGTTTCAAAGTTTTCTGGGGCTCGTTTGTTTAGCACCGTTTCTTTGGCAGCGTTCAATTACCGATTACTCGATTAGAATGGTCTTCTGGTGAAAATGCTTTGGAGCGGGGCTTCTTATTTGTTCGCTGTCATATTCAGGGCGATTTTCGCCTTTAGCCCCTCGTTTTTTATTTCTTTTAAATCTCTCCCTTAGACTTTTGGAGGGGAGGGAAGAGAAAAGGCGTGGGGGAGGGAGAGAAGGGGGAAGGCTGTTTCTAGTATAGTTGATATTCCAGGTTCAGCCTCTTTCTCCGCTCTCATTCTCTAAACCCAGCCAGGGGGAGTGTCGCCCCAGGCCAAACATATGCTTCTTTCCATTGCACTAATCCACCTTCAGCGTGGAGGAATAATTGCTCGAGTGTCCATGGATTCTCGGCGCTTTGTCCCTTGTTGGCTCCCATCAGCTTGGCACACGCCATTTCAATCAAATCTTTTCAGAAGACTGTCTCCTTTTATCAAATCCCAGCCCCCAGAAAAGGATGGGAGCGTTTAACAAAACCACTCCATGAGCCACCAGCGTCCTCGCGTCCCCAACGCTGCAAAAAAAAACACAAGAGTGACTGTAGGCAGAGGGGATTATTGCAACAACTTTTCTTTTCACTGAGTTGCTTAACGAAAATGATTAACAGTGTCCCTCTCTGAGGCTGTCAGGTGTATCGGGGACACAGGGTCATAGATCAGAACGGGACTGAATTTTCCTCGATCGAAAATGCATTTTAATGTTGCCGAAATAATGTCCAGATGATACAGACTATTTCACTGACGTATCTAGCTATCCCCCATGCTAAGAGTGTTAGCTCTGTTAGAAATTACCTTCAACGAATTCTTTTCTTTTGCAGGGGAAGGAAAACTGGAGTGCTGACACGGGCTCCGGTTGTGAATTTTAAACCTTCAACTCTCATGCTTTGTTGCTGATGCTGTAACACAGACTGGAAATGAGTGGAACTTGTAACTAACAGGGGTTTTTGTTCACGCGTGCACGTTTGACCTCAAGCAGTCTCCCATCCTTTGCAAAATAGATATGTTGAGTTTACATTTTGATTGGCGACTACAGTTCAACTAATGCAGAAAGTGATCTCTTAAAAATAAATCAAGTCAATCCCTACAGAAGGCAATGTCTTAAAAGAGTGCAAATAAAACCTCGAGATTTTCACCATTATTACACGGCGGTGAACCGAGAACAGTTTTACTTTTTCCCGTTGATCAGCATGAAGTGTCATTGTTGCAGTCACCCAACTAGATATCAAGATGGCAATATTTAAAGAAACTTGTCCAAGCTTCGGACTTTCTCTTTCTATGGGCCAGCTGTAAAACTGTTTGTTCCTCGCCACGCTCTTCTCTGGTGTTATGTGTTTCTGCATAATAATCGATGCACAGAAACAGAAATAGGGGTAGTCTTTCCTTTCCTTTCCTTCCACCATTTCTCTTCAGCATCCCTCCAGAGACACACTTTTTAGTATGTTTCTCTGTTAAAGAAACAAGGTTCCTTTGAGTTTAGAAGACTCAACCAGACCCATAAAGGAAGGGGGGGGGGAAGGAAATCTTTAATCTTTGGCAACAAGGAAGGTAAATAAGGAATTAAAGAGACGCTGTAAACACCCCTTCAGAAAAGATCTGAGGAAGAGTCAGCTCTGCACAACCTTAACATTTTTGCATGTCAGGTTCAGCTACCTAGAGCTGAAATTATTCTTATTTAGCCTCCCTCCATGTACCCTTCCTAGGGATGAATCCAGGCTTTACACTGGTTTAAAAAAATTGGGTAAAGGGTGCGGCACTGGGTCCTAAATTAGCGAGAAACCTCTCCTCCCCTTCTAGGTTGTTTAAGGAAAGAGATCGCGATGCTTCGTTAAAGACTGACTGGGACCGGAGTTCTACCCTACTTTCTTCTGACTCAGGACTGTGTGCTTGGGTCCTCCAATTTTGCTTGTGTGTTGTTGTTTTTTTGTTTAAAATATGCCCACGTATTGTGGCTTTTCATATTTACTTAGACTGTGAGCTCCTAGGGGCAGGGACCAGTCTAGCACAATGGGGCTAAGATCCCTGGCTGGGGAGCCCCCATAGCGCTATGGCAAAACCAATACATATCTATCATTTAATTAAATACCACCCCTATATCCGAAGACCTTTTGTAACGTAGCCCTTTCCCTGTTCCATCGTTTTTCGTCATGTGAGGAGGACTGAGGTTTTCCGACAGAGTTTTTCCTCCAGTCTCTTTGTGACTTTAAATGTAATGTGCATTAAAGTGTCTGACCTACGTATGAAATTGTCTAATCTACGTATGTACCCCGCTTTCTAGGCAAACTACAGTCCATCTGAACTGATTGTCCTCAGCAAATATTGGATTGCAACGGGCTATTCCTATAGAAAGTGCTCAGAACTAGTATTGACCCTTCTAGCACCCCATACTGAATTTTCCATTCCTATCTTTAGCTATCGTCTCTCTCTCTGTGCAATGGACATTCTGTACTTTCAGGATCATAGCGTTGTACATTAGAACAATTATGCAGAGTTCAAGAGAGTTCATACAAGCCCGGTTCTGAAGCCTTATTGAAGCAAAACTCCCGTTTAAACCAGAATAAGAACTGCAGGAATAGGCCCAGTAACAAGTGTATCTCGAGAGGAGAAACTAGGATATGTTTTATAAAAAGAAGTTTGTCACCTATAATACCAATAAAAATATTGGTTTGCCAAGGGGAAAAAAAAGACTCTTGGGCTTCTTGGCATTCTTCCCTTGTACATTTCCCCCTATTTTTCTTTGAATATCTTTACTGAAATATGGTCCTTCCTTGTGTTCCTTCTATTGCTGAGAAAAATCTACTTAAAAAAAACACACCCTTTGCTAGGTTGAGATTTAACCGCAACACCCACAGAAACTGCCTTATGAAAACCAGACTTTTCTATGAAAAGAGTCTTCTGGCAGCAATTAGTCTGGCTTTCTTTAACAAAATTCTTTGTAATGTCATTCAGGAGAAAAAAAAATCCAGGATAATTTTGATTACCCAGTAAAAAATAAAAATGTGAGCATGTTAGTTTTTGAGCTGTAAAATGTCTAATTTGCCCATTGATTGGGAACCTGCTAAAATATCTCTGTGAAGATGTTGTTTAATTGAAAATAGGCGTGTGCATTTAATATGGGAAGAGCATAAAAGGCATTAACGTATATTCAGGGTATAGAAGTATTTAATGTGGTTTACCAAATTCATTTAGCCTTACCCTGGCTGTATTGAATAAATGGAAGAGAGGCACAAGCAGAGAACGTCTGAACTGAACGATGATTAGTAGAAGATACAATTTAATATGTAACCATTAATTCAGTTTATTTTACTTCCCTTTGTTTATAGTTACAAGAACAGTTTTAGGAATAGAAATGTTTACAGAATAAACCACCAAAAATGTAGACTCCGTTATACCCCAAGATTCTACCCATTACCGTCTCACCTATTGTGTGTGTGTGTGTGTGTGTGTGTGTGTGTACATAAATTTGGAGTATTCAGTCAGTGGAATAAGGTAGAAAAATTGGATTTTACATTTGAGTTGATTTCAGCAGCTTACGCAGAGTTTAGTTTAAGGTGGAGCTGTTTATGTGTGCATATAAAATATAAACATCTTGCTAACTCTATGATACTCTTCCTAACATTACAGTTTGCCCCGTAAAGAAAAAAATAATTGCTATATTTCTTTGATACTTCATTTGTTTCAAATATTTGTATTTCCCTCCAACTTTTCGGAGTCAAGCATCATTGCGTAATGAAGCCCTTGCTAACTTTCAGGTACTATATAGCACAAGGGGTGCATGTCTGCCTACCTGGCTCTGATACGCATCCAAACAAAACCAACTATTCTAGCTAATACCATTTCCCCCCTCATGCTATTGAAAGGTCCGCATGTTTAAACACACGTGATTAAACATGAACGGCAACGGTACTCAGGGTGCCTCGTGTTCTTTTGCATTTTTGGCTTCACCTCAACAGAAACAAATATGCGAATAAAGTGAGTTTTAAATGTTAAATTGCCAAATCAGAGCATTAAAAAGGTGTGTTTATATTTCAGATCTTTTAAAGGGTTGTCTCTAATTAGGTTAAATACAAGTATTATTGGGCCAGAAACGCATACTGCAGCTAGCTTGTAACTAGCCTAATTGCAACGAAAGAGAAAGAGAGAGGGAAACCGTAATCTTTATACATGAATTACCTACTCCGCTTACTGTACAAGTATGTTACAGTTACGTGTGTTTACCTGAGTGCACACCTACTAGATCACAAACAACGAAGGGCCATAGGCAGCAAAGAAAGTGATTAACCTCTGGTACAATAATAACACCTGAGCAATCATTAGACACACAAAGGCACCCAGCTGGGATTCAAACGTTTTCGCAAATCACAAATAAAATGATTATTTCTATGATTGATTGTGTATATATATACTACTTTTAGAACAGGTGTTTAGATACGAGACGCCTTTATGATAGATAGATAGATAGATAGATAGATTAGATAGATAGATAGATCTCTTCTCTCTATTGTTAATTGTTGCGATTCTTTCTAGGGAGCTTTGTCAGTCTTCACTGACACTGTTACATTATCTGTGTAGTCTGTGTGACGTTTCTAACAAATACGTGTCTCTTTCTTGTATACATGTATGGTTGGGTGTATAAGTGTGTGTGTATCTATAGATACATACACACATACACTTATACACACACATCTACACGAGACAGACACACTTTTCTTTACACGAAATTCAATGCATCCTCTAAAAAAAAGTTCAACAGACATGCACAACCCAATACATCATTTTAATAAGAGTGACTTCCCTTTAATAAAGATGTAATAGGTTAAACTGTCTTGGGCTCTGACTGATGCCCCTTTGTTTTGATGATTTTGTTGCACTTCTAAAAGATCCCATGCACATTGCTGTAATTTAAAATAATCTGCTGACTGTGAACTGTTTTGCAACACTTGACTCTTAAAAAAATCTGCTTTTGTTGTAGCTCCTGGGTATTTCAAACCTCGGCAACATAACTGGACTTTAGGACTGGGGGGGGGGGGGGGGAGAACCATTTGCCCTGAATCGCAAATTGTCATGGTTTAAAATGAAAAGGTAAACCTAAGGTCTAGCTCCATTAATAAACATGGTAATTTCACACCCCAAAGAAGGACATTATTCCATCTAAGTGCTATCAGCTCCATCACAAAGGGTCACCGCGCAGCTGTGGCAAACCCAGTGTTATTATGAAGTCTGATAGGATCCCGCCTGCCAGCCCAGCTCTTACCTTGAGGCAAGCAATAGCTTCAGGCAGAGCCAGTGCCACCCCATGATAAAGGACTTACCCAATGTGTAAGGAAACGGAGCAGCTTTCCGATGAGAGGTAATCAGCTTGCAGACACAGCCCCAGCCATTCGTATTCCTTTTCTAAAAAAAAATTAACTTTTTTTCCCCTAAAGCAAATCTTCTTATTCTTTCCCCCACCTTCTTTTGTCCCTGCAGAAACCAAACCAAACCAAACCTCTCGGAGAGCCTTGATTTGATGTCAACGGAAACAGTATCTGTACATTTAAAGACAGTTGTAGTTGATAGATTTCTGGTGTCAGGAATTGGGTCCAGAAGCTGTGAGACAACATATTAACTGCAATCCCATAATCTCTTAATCACATTACACTTTAAGTGAGCATGTGTAATTTCACCCATCAATGATTTATTTAAGCATTGGAGCACAATTACTTGTCTCATATACAAACACTGACTAGAGAGCATTGTCTGCTAGAAATAAAAATCTCTGGTTTAAGGGAATATATATCTAACCGCTGTTCCATGCAGAATAACTCCTGGGAACCACAAGAAGCACACGAAGTAGTCGCTGCTGGGGCTAATCAATGTATCAATGCAAAACTAAAATTCTATGCATCGGATGAAGTGAGCTGTAGCCCACGAAAGTTTATGCTCAAATAAATTCGTTAGTCTCTAAGGTGCCACAAGGACTCCTCGTTCTTTTTAAAAATAGCATGTCATCCTTTCAATTCATGTTCGCAAAAAATATTTCCGCAAATGTTCAAAGCATCTGAGTACATGGCCAAGAACTAATAAAAACCATGAGAAACATGACATGGCCAAATCATGTAGAGGCAACTTCTGCAGTCCTTCCTCAGGCAAAAAATTACCAGTGAAGTCAATTGGATGTTTGCCCGAGGGAGCAAGAACGGCGGGATTTGTCCCTTCCAGACCATTTTGTATAAAGCAGGTATAATTTATAGTAAATATGATCTTCACATGTGGGTAAGATGATGTAGTTTCATTCTAAATTATTGAAGAGATAAATGTGAATAACCTATAGTCATGCAATTTTTGAAAACTAGTTCCCAGGCATTTTACACATTTGATTTTAATCTGGACAGGACTAGTATTAAAAAAAAAAAAAAAAAAAAAAGATTACCCGTATATTTCAGTTTTATTTCAGTACCAGCTAAGCAAGACACTTTATAGCTGACTGATCTTTAAGAGGGAGCCAAATATAAGAACAAAATATATCTATGTAAGTGGACAGAATACTTTCTCTTCCCTTCCATAGCATGCATTTTACTAGAAGTTAATGATAGCAACAAAGAAATCGACGGCTGACACCTGGTATGAGCAATATAGTGTAACTAATGCACCACTTTCCTTTGTATTAGTAATAGTTATTGAAAACTCCACCTATAACCTCCACATAATGACTAAGAACACCAGTCGTACAGCTGACGTATAAGTATAAACCTAACACTGTGTTGAGGCATGCGTGCAGAGGGATTATATGAAAATGCTGCCTAATTTCTTTGTTCTTGATAGTTTTAGTTGGCAAGGAAATGCAATAATATATTCCCTTCGGTACGATTGACATACCTGCATCTCGTCAAGAAAACACTGTCAATTTGAGAAAGAACAAAGAAACAAGTTACACCAATATTCTATTGGACTTTAATCTAAACAGCTCATCCTGAAATGAAGAAAAAGAAGTATCTGGTATTGTATAGTGAATGATGATGCCAAATTCAAGGGATTGGACATATGGAAATATAGCGAATCACTGGACAATATTCATATCGAGAGAATTAGTAACCATAATATTGATATATATTTTGATATAGCAATCAAGAAAGAAGATTATAAAAATAAACAAATTTAAAAAACAACACGTTGTAGCTGAAATGAGTGCCAAGCTCGACCACACTAGAAAAATCACAGATGATGAGAGAAGATTCATATGTATAATTGTGTTTAAAATTAAATCACTCAATAGCTGTTTGTGGGGAGAAATAAAGGCTTGGAAATGAATGCATTCTGGAAATCAATACGATATATTTGGGGGTTTAGGTCTTCACTAATCGGTTTTGACGATGTATTTTCATGTTTAAAACCCTTGGTACTATAACGTTTCTAAGCTAGAAACCCCTGTAAAACTCCCCTGCCTTGCAAGAGCTTTTTGCAAGAGTTGGTTTAGTCAGCCGTCTGGCAGATTAACGTTGAAAAGAAAACAAAGGGGGGAAAACAGTAATTACATTTTTGGACAACAAACAATAATGACGCCATACATTCGATATAACAGTAAGTGAAACACAGCCGCGCTCGTTAGAAACAATATTCCACCCATGGAGCTGTGATCCATTGCTGACTCAGCGTTTTCAAAATGCCCCAAATTTATACTTGCATCGGATTTCTACAGTGCAGTTCAGCGCAGTTATTGGCTTTTAAATTCAAACATACCTATCTGAGCATACACACGTTAGTGTTTAAAAAGGTGTCCCTAGGTAAAAATAGTTCGGATGACTGTAACCAGAAAATATTTCATACACCCTGCTTCCTATTTGCATGGCAAACAGAAGAGCTGCTTTACAAAGCGGGATCCACAAACAGCCTCTCTCTGCTCCACTGTTATTTATGCCTTTAGCAGAGAGGGGGACTCTCTGCCTTGCATGTTAATTTCTCTAGCACCTGTCACCTGGAGAAGTTGTGACTTCACATGCCCTTGGGCTGTGACTTCACATTGGGGTCGCATTATTCTATCAAGTATCAGTGTTGACATAAACACTTATCTTCTCTCCCCCTCCCCCTTGTAGGCAAGTATTTTGTATAATCTATAGGGCTGCACTGCAGATTATAGCGGAGAAGGAGAAGGGTTGGTTTGTTTTTTAATTGAGAAGCCATAGGAATGACCGTGTGTTTAAAGTGGTAATTCTCGGGGCTCTGAGGGTTTCTCCTCTCTTCCCTGCTCTTGTTTTAACTGATCAAAATGTCAAACAAACCCACAGGAGTGACCACGAATTAGATAGGTCACGTGTAAATGGAAAGTATCTGTGTATTGTCAGATGAGCTGACTGGATTGCAACCTCTGCACAGTGACAGTCTCACTCAAGCCCCGCCATGGGCTGCAGCGAGCGTTTTGCCGGCGAAAGGACTGCAGGCTGGTCATCCAAAGCATCCGTGTTTCACAACTGCAACAGCAATATCCCAAAAGAAAAGTTTCAGGATGCGTAGTTCGCCCGGTGAGCCCCGCGAGCAGAAATGCAGCCGAAGAATGTTGGCTGCGCCTTTGAAAACAAACAATATCTATTTTGGCCAGGAAACTTGAGGCAGAAGTGGCAACTAAAGCCACCCCTTGATGTTTTAAAGAGCGAGTCGGGGGCTTTCATCCTCTCCTTCGTATTGGCTGGAGAGAAGGGCATCAAGCGGGGCAGAAGGCATTCCCCCAGCTAACCGATGAAGCGTTTCATAGGCATCAAAGGAAAGAATGAGCTAATCCGAAAATGACCACTTTAATGTACACAAAACGGTTGCAAAGCTCTGGCTACAACAGCAGAACAGAAGAGGATTTTAATACCCCCCCCCCACACACACACACTTAATGTCATAATAACAGATATTAAACAAGAGGAATCAAAGGATCTCACGCTGGTTTTTCTGCATTCTTGAGTCTAATTAAACATATAGCGAGGACCAGATAGTTTGGGTCAAAATGGTGCGAGAGCCGGGGAGGGGCTACAATTACCAGATTAGAAGCCAGATCCTGAAGACATTAGTTATTCTTTGACTTCAGCGGAGCTAAAGCTACTGGGCTGCTGGGAAAAAGGCGAGATAACAACAAGCAAAGAGGTTTTTGTTGTTATTGTTGTTGTTTTGGGGGGGAGGGGCATAAAGAGGCAGGGCCAAATGGGAACACCAGTGTCATCTACTGGTCAGCACCAACCCAGGGCTAAAGGGGGTGGGCATCTTTCCCTCCCTTTCTTGAAATAAGAGGACTAGACCAAGAGGGACTCAAGCAAACGTATCAGCCCCCTCCCTGACCCAAAAACCATATTTTAAAAGGAACTGGGCAATTCTGCCCTTCAGTCGCCTAGTTCTGCTCACTTTGTGCCAGACTGCCAGGCCTTCAGTCCCTGGGGTGAGTCGTTACTCACAGGGGTAGTCCCACTGACTAAGCGCTCTGGACTGAAAAGGTTCGCAATCTAGCCCATTCAAAATTCTCATCATGAGCCATGGATAACATTGCTGATAGTGATATGCAAGCACTGGATATCAGCAGGGTTATGTAGCGTGTGGGGTTATTTATGAATATTTGTTATATTTTACTTATAGAGCATCCTCGCTCTGCCAGGCACTGTGCAGACAAGTAGGAAGCCAATTGCCACACTATAAGGATGCCCTCTCCACCCGGCTTTGCACAGTTGGCCTGAGGACTTCCTGGTGTTTGGGGAGAACAGGGGTTGCATCAGATCATCTCCCAGTGGTCAATATAGACATAAACAGGAGCGGGCACCTCACTGCACCAGCTGATCACTGAACACCACATTGTACCAGGAGAAAAAAGAAACTAAGAAATACCTTGAGTGGAAGAATGGAGCAATTAAAGCAATGCCTGGCATATGGGAAAAGATGCAAGAAATTCAATGGATTATATCACTTTGCAAGAGACTGCACACACCAGCAGAGTATGCAGTCATCTGGAAGCAACACAGAATACACCAGATCTCTTGCAAGTACCTTAAGCACTGAGTGATCCCTGGACGCCACACCTGCCCAGGAGGCTGGGAGCTGTGGAGGAGCACTCTTTACTGAAGCCAGGCATGGAAGGGGGAGCTTCCCTCTGCTTTCAGCAGAGAAGGGACAGCTGTATTCCCCTCAGCCCACAGTATGCCTGGATGATCCCCACACAAGCCAATGGGCAGGGAGGAGTGAAGAGTACGTCCAATTCCCCCCTCCACCAACAGAGATGAATGCATGTGTGTTGGGAGACAGGGGTGAGAATTATGGTGCAGTTTATAAAGAAGTACCATAGATTACTTCCCTGGCAGGACAGGGGAGGTCCAGGAGGAACTGTGCCTCTGAGTGGTGTCTCTGAAGCACAATGTCTCCTGGTACTTATTGTCTCTGGGATGGTGTAGTGATGGATCACTCTCTACTCCAGCACAGTTTATACTAGCACATCTTGCATCAGGCAGTATCCCCAGAACATACACCAGGAAAGGCATCAAAGGATCATGCAATAGGGGAAATGTCATCAAGTAGTGAATCATAGACATGAATCAAATAGATCAGAGCCAAGAACAAAAAATTCTCCAGGGGCACGGGAAAAAGAGAGGAGTTAAGGAACATGGTATCTGCTGAAGGGCCCCAGCAACATAGTCCACACTGTTTCTGGTGATAGAGAGCAGTGTGAAGCATTACCTGACTTTCTCTTTGTGGGTGATGCAGGTGGGCCAAGTCAGCTATCCAAAATCATGTCTGTCAGAAGCTTTATGTTCTGTATGGGCACAAAGGAGGTCTGGAGACATAGTGCTGTGGTTTCCTTCCGCCGTCACATGGCCCATGCAGTCTTTTTTTCATTATTGTCATTAGAAAGAAGATTGAAGGAGTGGCTGGAATCTCACAGGAGGTCCGGGGGAAGGAAGTGAGAACAGGGGCCTCCTGTTAAGGAGAGGGGAGGAAGGAGATCAAAGAAACTGGAACTTCCAAAAGGAGCCTCATAACTGATATACAAATAACTATGGCTGCAACGGTGCGGGAGCTGAATGACTTGGGTGCTTTAGATAGCCGGCCTCTCTCATTCTTGGAGTCAGAGTCTGTGGTATGGGTAGGAAAGGGGGGCCTTTACTTTGCCCGGCCAGCCCAGTCTAACCTGAGGGTGTTTGTAATAGACCCAGGGAAGCTTTCCTCATAATTGTGGGTTGCTCAGCTTTGTGCTGCACGCTAAGCGTTTTTACCAACAAAGTGACTCCTGCCAGCCCCATAACACAGCAGCCACAACAGCGCTAAAAGTTAAGTGTTAACGATTACACACACATTTACAGTGCCTTTTCCAGACAACATAACTAATCCTCCTGAGACTGGCTCTATATTGGGTCTTGAAGAACAATTGTCACAAAGATATCTGTACGCATTGCTCCCCAACCCATACAAATAAAAGGGAGAGAGAGAATGGCTGAGATTTCAGGGACTGAGATAGAGTGCTCCACCCTTCATTTGGTTATTCATTTGGAATAATAGTTACATATTGATGCTTTAAGCACTGTCCCAGTGTTGCAGTGAATAAACAGGCAGTGCTAACAAAGAAATGGTGTTTCCTCTGTTGGGCACTAAGCAGAGAGGAGATGCATCAAAACGCTGGATTTGAAGTCCCTCCCTCCCCAAACAAAAATACAAGAAAGTTTGAATCCCAGTCTAGGTCCACCTCTGTGCTTAACAGCTCAGATGCATCCTTGATAAAAGTCATTCCTTCTTCATAAGGTATGTGGAGAGGCCTGAGACACATACACAAGCTTTTAATATAAAGACAGTGGCCTATGAAGTTACAAAGAAATTCCAACTCTGCATTTAGCCTTTCTCTGTGAATTGCAGCAAGTGTCTGTATATGTCTAAGTATGGTAGAGGGATTGGCAGAGACGCAAATGTGCTTTCTGTATTTTTTTACATCAATTACTAGAGTAGCACTATCCTTTCAGGTAGTCCAGTGATTGGGATGGTAGCCTGGGACTCAGAAGACTGAGTTCAAATCCTTGCCCCACAACAGAATTTCTATGTGTCCTTGGGCAAGTGACTTCGTCTCACTGTGGGCCTCCTTGTCTGGAATCCACTCTCTGCATAAATACCATCAGCTACAAACCTGTCCACTTTCACAAAGATCTATAGGACTCACTTCTTTACCCAGTCCTTCCTAACTGATTAAATGCTGGTTCTCTACTGGTAAAGCTATAGGAACCAGTGTGTTCTCTTTTGCTGATATCTTGAATGGCACAGCTTAAACATTGACAAGCAGTAGCGTAGCCAGGGGGGAGCAGGGGGAGCGGCCGCTCCCCCTTGAGCAGAAGCGGCGGAAGCAGCACCTTTTTTTAGCAGCACTAAAAAAAGGCGCCGCTTCTTTTTAAGCACCGCTTCTTGCACTCACCCGGTGGCGCTCTGGGTCTTCGGGGGCATTTCGGCGGCTGGTACCACTGAAGACCCGGAGTGAGCCACCGAAGTGCTGCTGAAGACCCGGAGCGCCGCCGGGTGAGTACAGGGGGAGGCGCCTTTTTATAGCGCCGCTCCCCCTGCGCTCCGGGCCTGGCTGCGCTACTGTTGACAAGGTGCCTAAATATCACAGTCACAGGTGCCACATAAATGCTAATAAATAATAATAACAACCACATATAAGTAGGGGAAATTTGAAATCTAGAAAATGGAATTAACTGATAGTAATGATGCTCTATACAACTGTAAATTAGTGAGAAATCAATAGGCAGGTCATATGTTTATGCATGGAAAATATCTCACTGGGGGCGGTTGATGGTCAGGAGTGTAGATTGTAGTCTGAAATTTGTTAACACAATGGCAGATCTTTTGCCCTCTCCTCTACCGATTGATTTATGGACTTTGTATTAGTGCCCATCTCACTAGTATCTGAGCACCTCATGGGATAACAAATTGGCAAAGTGATGTCTCTAGTGCAGCGGTTTTCAACCGTTTTTCCTTTGCAGACCCCTTAAAAATGTCAAAAGGAGGTGCGGACACTTTTGGAAATCTTAGACATAGTCTGTGGATCCCCAGGGGTCCATGGACCACACTTTGAAAGCCACTGCTCTAGTGGATTTAATGGTTCCTTATCCTCCAGAAATAGACCGGCCATTTCAGACACTGCAATAGAGCAGATGCAGTTAAACAGAGAGATATAGCAGTGTGTTAATAAAAGATCTGATGAAGAACTTCTTGGCCAGTTGCTATAAAACATGATGACCCCAGGAAATGAAAGTACCGGTGTTTCAAGGTTCTGACTTAAGTAGGGTGACCAGATGTCCTGATTTTATAGGGACAGTCCCGATTTTTGGGTCTTTTTCTTATATAGGCTCCTATTACCCCCCCATCCCCAGTCCCAATTTTTTACACTTGCTGTCTGGTCACCCTAGACTTAAGGTGGCAAATGAAGAAAAGACATGGTTCTAGGTATTCCTATCACACAGAGAAACAAATGGGACTTTAATCAATCTGTTCATTTTGTAAGAGGAATCTGATACCTATGCTTTATTTTTCCTGGTGCTTTAAAAACACTAAGTACACAATGCAAAATAATCTAAACACAAAATGTGAGCAGGAAGCAAAGGTATTTCCTATGGTTATTTGCAGCTGATGCAGAAAAATGCATGGGTACCCAAGCCCCTCCTTTAAGATAGCTCTACTGCCAGGCGTTTCACATACTGATTGGGCAAGTCTTCAGCTGGTGTAAATCAGAATAGCTCACTAAAATCATTGATTTACACCAGCTGAGAGTCTGGCCCAATAATAATGATGAGATGCACCAGATGGTGCATTTTTGATGGCACTGGGACTTTTGAGGAACGGAGGCTCTGCCCCTTGTGATGTGTGGTCAGTGAGTGGCCTCACCCTTGCAAGAGGTCCTCTCATTGGGCAATTTCCATCACCTGTAAAAGGCACTGGGATTGGGCCATCTGTGGGCTATTGCCAGCCATAAAGGGCCCTTGCAGAGACAAAAGAAGTGCTTTTTGCTGATTTGTCCTGTCACCACTACAACAGCACTTTGCATTTCAGTATATAATACCCTTCATCTGAGGATCACTTTACAAAGGTGGGTGTTTGACTGGGAAACTGAGGTACAGAGAGATGGAACAGAATCTGTGTCTCTTGACTCCGAGTCCCTTCTGTTAACCATGCAATGCTGCTTTCCAACAGAGCCAGGGAATATAGGCACTTGATGATTTAACAATGGACATGTGAGCTACAAACAAGATAGCTGAGTATACAGCTACTAAAGGACAGAATTTGACTGAGAGTGTGAATTTGCAGAGAGCAAAATAAGAGCTCACTGTGTTTTCTATTTTGCCTGTTGGTTACAAAGCTGGCTTTGGCCCATGTCCATATAAAAAAACTGTTAGTCAAATTTGCCTTGAACTAAATCCTGCTAGCATGCCATTATGTGTGTGTTTATTGTTGATGTCAGAGGGGAGACTATAGCTAAGGGCTCACTACTCAAGGGACATAGGAGATAAATATATGAAACACTACAAAAGATGAGAGCAGAATTCTACATGCAACTTTAATTCAGATCTGCTGTGTGACTTTCCAGTTTTTAAATGGTACATTGTGGGGTTTGTTCATTAAAGAAAGACATAAATTACAGTGCTGAGTGTTCTGTGTTGTAACATCCTGATTTTACCTAGAAGCAAAGAGGAAATACTTAGGAAATATTTATGCCCACTTTAAGACTTCCATTGAATTTTGTGGGATTTTGGCTCAGTCCGTGAGTTAATGGGATATTCACGTGAGTTCTAGAAATGGGTATGTTCACACCCTGGGCCTTATCTGACAGTCAGTGCAAGGTTTGGCATTAGAAGGATTGCAGGGCTGGCTGGTCTTGCTGTTGCGATGTGCAAGATGCAGTTGTTGTCAACAATCTTTTCATTGTCACTTGCCCATGTAAGTTGCTGGTTACGTGTCTGAGACAATCACGTGGCTCACTCTAGCTCAAATGAAACACAACTCTATGGAAAGCAAATGAAACCTTCCATTTATTTCAACTTGGCTGGCTCTTCCAGCCCGCAGCAACCACTCCAGCATCTCCGCAGCCCAGTCTGGTGCTTGAGCTACTGTAAATGGTTTCTAAATACAGATGTAAATCAAGACATCCCCCCAGAACACCAGAGGGGAGCCTCCTATATTTAGCAGCTCTGGGCATGGTTCCCCCAAACCTCTCTCTAGTGGCCGCCTCTGTCTCATCTTCCTGCCTTCTTTCTCTGTTCCCAGTATGCCCTGCGGTTGAGGGAAATTCCCTTCTCCCGTTGTGTAAAAGCACAGAAGCACAGACTGTTGAATCACTCTGAGCCAAACTCTGCCCTTAGCTACAACTGTGAAACCACAAATGGGTCTGCACAGGAGTAAACAAGGGCTGAATTTAGCTCTGTGCCATTATCATTACAAATATACATGCACAAGGGGCTATTCTCCTGTCCATGTTTGTGTGGTGCTCCCATTAGCACAAATAGCAGCTATGTTTGCACATCCCAAGGAGGGACCAGACCCCTTAGTAAATGTAGTGTTAAAGTCTGGGTAAGACATCAAAGTGCCAGTAAAACCACCGCACAGCCTCTGGCAGCCCTAACTTGTGACCAAGCAATTTTTAATATTATAAAAATATTGTTCCCCCTCCCATGAATAGGCATACTGTATTTTGCTCTTTCAAGTCAGAATGTGCTTTTTGTGTGCCGGCCTCCCCTCACCCCCGCCCCCCATTTTTCTTTGGATACCTCAACACGTTTCCCCACCCCTTCAGGAGTGTAATATAATTGAGAATTCAGTGAAATTAAAACATGCATATTTTTAATTCACAATGGACCCACTGACATGGTACTTTGAAGGCAGGCTGAGGTTCTGATACACACCAGTACAAATGTAGTGCCCAGGTATTGTCATCCACATGTTGCATACAAGACATCACACATGGATTGAGCCAAGATTGCAGCAATACCTAAGCATAAAGAGAATATAAGGACACAAAAAAGGCCATGGGAACAGGAAAAGGCCATTTTAATTCCATCTTCCTGTGTTGTTGTTTTTTTATCCCACCCCCTCAATCCCTCCTTCTCCAGTAACAAATCTAGGTATCTGTTGAACTCATTTACACGCTTTGCTCCAACTGCCTTTTCTAGTAACTTATTCCATATGTTTATTGTCCTTTGTGTGAAATAGCTCTGCCTGAGTTCCCTAGTTCCTTATAACTTCCTACTTTTTAGATTATATCTCCTAGTTTTTGAACCTGCTCACCCACATGTGATCGCTGTGAAATTTCTGATTAAAGCAAGGTTAATAGCAGCCACCAGTGCTACCTGCAGCCTCAGGAAAACCCGGGTCTTGTTTAAAATCAGTTTACTGAGCTTGCAGTCAGAACGGGAAGATAATGGGAGTTATAATCCAGTTAGAACTCTGTTGTGCTGTGCTGCCATGCCCTCATGCCTCTATTCATCTTGTGGCCAATGACTTTCAAAAATGGGTGCCTAGTTTACACCACAAAGTTTTTTTTACCAGTAAAGCTTGCCTTATTTTGGCAGATCGTTGCATGTGTTCACAATCACTTCTGAGTCCTGTCAGTAAGACCCTTACTTGCCGTTGGTGGCTGAAAACCACTTCCTCGCATGACATTGGTTCTCTATTGGCACTGTTCCATCAGTAAAATGCATGTGTGGACGCTGCATTACTTGTAACAGTAAAAAATAGTCTTCCAGTGGCTGTCCCACAATGCCCCTGTCCCTGTGCTAATGACTGCTCTGGTCACTAGTTGGAACTCTGCTGCCCAGGAGTCACCGTAATCAGAATTCTGTCTTCCCCCAGCCATCTCCCCATGTGTTTTGGAAATGCCTCTCTTCCTTCTAGCCTACCTTTCTGAGCACACATTTCTATGTAAAACTCCAGTGACACTTCAGGGTGCTGCCTGATCCAGGAGAGATGTCCTGGATTTCCTTGGCCTATGGGAAGAATGAGCAGGGCAAGCTCAGCTGTGGATAACTGCAGAAATAAAGATGTCTACTGGGACAGAGCAGAGGGCATACAGCAAGTGGGTAAAGGGGAAGGAACTGCAACAGTCCTAACAGACAGGGATGGGCAACAAAAAATCTGGGGCTACCCCCAAGACGTGCTTCTTCAATGGCATCCAGCTCTGTATAGTTAGCAGGGACCCCAACTCCACCCCACAAGTGACAGCGAACACCTCCTGAGCCCCAAAGGAAGGAATCCCAGCAATGGCTAGGGGCAAAAAGCTACCTGAGGAAGGTTAAATGGAGGATGCAGACAGTGTGGAGAGCCAGGAGCTCTTTGAGAACAAATTGGACCCGACCCAGATGAGTCCGGAAGAGAAACCCATGGAGGAAGGGGAAGGAATTCAGGTAGCTGTTTTCTTGTGTAGCTTTTTAAAAAAACAAAAAAAACAAACAAACTTTATTTGTGATCCTTGAGAGCCCCCTCTGTTGCGGGGGGAGGGCTGCTCTCAAAATGATGGCTCTCACAGGGTGACTGGCCCTTTAAAGGGGGATGGGTCTCAGCTGCACATGGGACAGCCAACTCTCCTTCCCAGGTGGGGAAAATGAAGGTCACGTGGCTGATGGCTCATGTGACCCAGTCAGTTCTCGCTGTATCTGCCATCTACTGTCCATGGCCTAGATGGTTACGAGGGGCCAGAGCAGCGCATAAAACAGGCAGGGGCCTGTGGAAGGCCCCAGGTAGGAAGGTCTAGCAGTACCTGCTTGGGAAAGAGCAAGGAGCAGCCCAAAAGAGCCCAGGAAGGATGAGATGAGACAGAAAAGCACCTGGGAAGGGCTAAATCCAAGCCCAGAGACTGGGCAGAACAATTAGTGGAGAGAAGTCAGACCTGGATACATTCATGGAGATGAAGTCCATTAATGGCTATTAACCAGGATGGGTAAGGAATGGTGTCCTTAGCCTCTGTTTGTCAGAGGGGGTGATGGATGGCAGGAGAGGGATCACTTGATCATTACCTGTTGGGTCCACTCACTCCGGGCACCTGGCATTGACCACTGTCGGTAGACAGGATACTGGGCTGGATGGACCTTTGGTCTGACCCAGTACGGCCTCTCTTGTGTTCTTATCTCTCGAGGAGGAGTGGCTGGGCCTAGTTTCAGACTGGGGCAAAGACTTTGTGGTTTTGTTTTCCACTTGGACTAAGGATCTTTGTTTCCCTGGAAGGGGAAGCCTTTTGTTAAGGAGTTAACCGGAGGGCCAAGACACTGCAGCTGCTGAAGCAGACTGAGAAGGGGAAACTGAGGCAGGGTGCCACAGAGCCACCCATCCCATGAGGGGGGCATTATCGAGGATTGGACTCAATCACAGCAGCCAAAAGTGCATGATCAGAGAACAAAGGAATTGCCTTTTGAAGGAGCTGGTTTATTTGAACAACATGCACTGGCAGACATAGCCACTGTCCTCCTCCCTTCCCCCCCCACTCCCCTTGCACGCACACACACACTCACACAAAAGAGAGAGAGAATACTATAGTAAAGACAAATACATTCCCAAGTGCATGCTTTTGCCAGGGCAGGCATGTAGAACTTCTAGGAACTAAAATCAATGAGTTGCCAAAAGGAAAAAAATAACACAAGGAAACTGAAACCTGAGCATTCAAAGAAAACACATAGAAAACGTAAAATAATCCTCACAAGCAATCCGGTAACTGTTCATTTAGACGAACTGATCTTATGTCTAAAAATGTCTGGTAAACATGCATTGTAAACTTTAGAATATGCAGTGCTTTGCTTCTCCAGTCCAGGAGTCCAAAACAAATTACTGGCATGCTGTGCTTGGATTTGGCAGTAGAAAGAGGCAGAGACAGTTTGTTGCCGGCTCAGGTCTCTTTGCTTTGTCCTGTGGGGCTATCCAATGGCAGCCGCCCTCCTTTTTTGGTGTATTGTGTTGTGGGTTATTATTTTGTTTGTTTGTTTCCCCCCCCCCCCCACAGCGAATCTCCCTTTGTGCCCGATGACAAATCTCAAACTTTTAAGCAGATATATATTACTTGAGGCTTTGCTGTGAGATTTCTGGGCAGGGTTGCTCTCTCGTCCTCTGCTGTAGGAAACCTTCCCACGCCACCCTGAAATAAGCTCCAGCAGCACCGTCACTGTGAAGATACCAGCAGCAGATAGCCCCAGGTGGCCTCAAGCAGTTGCCTCTTCTGTACTTTTGGCATGCTCAGGAGCGAGATGTCTGCCAGAATCACCACCCCTGGTAATAAGTTTGGCATAAGTTACTGCACTCTCTACACTTATTGCCAGAGACAGACAGCAGAGCACTCTCCCACCCCTCAATGGCTACAGGGTTTCAGTAGTTATTGGCTGTATTATCATGCACGTTAGGAGCCCCAATGCCCACAATGTCACCCTGCTGCCCATCTGAAAGCAAGGGGTTCTGAAGCTAGTCTGACCCACTTCATGCTTGTATGACTATATTTATGGGAACTTTTTAGGGAGTTTTCAGAGTTATCCTTTCCTGTTCAGTGAGACTTTAAGTCTGACAGTCTTGTTTGCCAGTGGCCTAAGCTGGGGGATCCTCGAGAGGCATCTCCTTCACACCTGCTGAAAGACAGACCTCGCTCAAAAGGAAGAGAAGGACAAGGTAGGACACCTTCTGAGGTGTCGTCAGGAGTGCCGAGTTTGGGGGCTATGAGACAAGACATTGGAGGGCGCACATATTTGAGGACAGTCACAAGGACCAGAAGTTGCACAGGGAAGTACACCAAGACATTATGAAGCTCCTTAGACAACACTCTCCAATACTGCAAAGCTCCCAAAGACTTGCACCCTCACAGCCATTTCACTACATAAACAAGAACATGTTTCTAGGCCCTGTCCCATATGCCCCCCTCCTCTGCACGATCCCTTCCGCTCAACCCCAGTGGATAACAAAGGGAACTGGAATGAATATACGTACAAACTGACCTGTGACCCATGGAGGAAAGCACGGCACCTTGCACTTTCTTTTTTTAAATGTCTTTAATTTTTTTTAAAAGAATTTTATTGCTTATAACTGTTCAATAAAGTTTTGATTTCTGGAAGTCAAAGATTTGTTTATTTTTACTTGAAAAACAGCCATGAAGCCCCCCTAGCCCAATATCCCCTCTCCAGAATTGGACAGTAAATGAAAAATTAATCTATGGTTCATATACAAGCACATTACAGATTAACTGTGAAGTGTCAGAAAGTGACACATTTGCCTGTTCACAGTTCACAGTCAAAATGTGTTCTCAAGGCCTCCTTCAGCTATATAGCACCTCAAATGTGCTCTTGTAATAGCCCTTGTGTCTGTCTGTTCAGAATCAGCAGACAGATTTTCCACTTCCCCATTCCACCCTACTGGTAAGGTCTCCTCCTCTGCTTCATAAATATTATCTAAAACACACCATGCAGCAATAACAGGCATCTTTGGCTTACTGGGGTCCAGCCTAGTCATTAGACAGCTCCAGCGCCCCTTCAATCTACCAAATGCACATTCCTTGTTTTTCTCATTTTCAGCTGCTGAGGTAGTTGTTGAAGTTCTGCAAATAAAGAAGGAGGAGGCACCTGTCTGCAAAACAGACACTAGGAGTCCTGTGAGCGGTTCAGCATCTATGCTTCTGCCAGCGAGATAGTGGAGAGATTGAAAACCAGAGAGGCACTATGGTAATTTTGGAAATGGTATGAAAAAAGGTCACGGGATGGAGTGGAGTGAATTGTGGGAACTTGACCCCAAGCACCCAGAATTCCCTGAGAGGAATACTGACATCCTACAATGCACCTCTAAAATATCCCACTAGGCAGTGCACATGACAGTGATATGGAGCGCATTGGGATGTCTACCCACAGTCTACTCACAGTTCAATGTATCTTTTGCCAATACTACCTCTTGTGGTGAGGACGCGCAGCACTGGCAAAAGCAGCCAAGTGTATATGTCCTCTAGCAACATTGCCGTGTCGGCAACTGAATGCTAGTAAAATTGCTACCAGTAAAACTTTCTAATGTAGAGATGGCTATAGATTTCTAAGTCCATATTTTGACATCTCTAAATAAGCAGTATGGTCTTCAAAATGCCAAGCACACAGCAGCTCCCATTAACTTTAACTTTAGAAGTTAAATATGGTTTTAGGGGCTTACCTTTATTTTTGAAAGTTGTGGTCTTGGTATTTTAATGAAAACATCTCAATTAATTAAAGCATCACAATTAAATTATAGCCAAACAAACTATGGGCAGCAGGATTACCTGGCTCATCATAGAACTTGAGATGGAGGAGGAACTAATATGTAGTCATAGTAGATTCATGTAGTGATGTGTCCGGGTAATCCAAAAGGTTGGGATTTGAAAACTTTCTTTGGGGCTTGGTCTACAAGGTCAAGACCTTGGACAGGGTTCTTGATGAGTAGTAGAAAGCATAGAGGTGGAAAATCATTTTTCAAAACATCAGATTTGCCATTGAGCTTGCTTTTGTGAATACAGCAAAATAAGTTTAGTTGTTGATTTCATAAGTGGCATAATTGTTCAAATTCCTACTCAGTTGGCTGAGGAACAGTGTCTTTCTTTCAGCTGCTACAGTTCTGAAGAAGTAGTGTCAAAGAGAAAGAGGGTAGTTGTTCAGTCATGGATGAGTCCCTGATCCAGCAAGGCTCTTAAGCATGTGCTGAACTTTAGGCACATGAGTAGTTTAATTAATTTAGCTGGGATTACTCACATGCTTAAAGTTACGCATATGCTTAAGTGCTCTGCTGGATCAGGGTCTGAGTTTAGGCCAGTCTCATAGGTTCTGGGGAGGGACTCCATGCTACCACTTCTCACGATGATAGGTGACTTGTTAAGGGAAATCCATACTAATAATATTAGATTTATTACACCCACTGTAGGTGCCTCCATCCCAAAGTCAAAGTCTTATGCATACTACGGACACAGAAATACAAACACGGTGCAATAGTGTGTGTGTGTGTGTGTGTGAGCTGATCGAGAACTCTTGGTGGAACAAGTGTTGCATATGGTCATATGTCAAGTATTTACCTGTTGTGAAGCATAATTTGCAAACTGCATCATTACTCCTGACAATGGTGTGATATGGATGGTTGCATCCCAGCTGTAGCATTTCCTTAGAAAAGTCTTGAAACCGAGTTCCACTGAGCACCTTCCCACCTGAGACTCTTTGCTATTGCCTAAGTCACATATGCAAATCACCTATGTATTCCAGGGACTGCCATCCCCACTTATTAGAGAATGCACAAACTTACTCATCTCTCTTGTATCACTTTACTGCATGGTCTTGTTAGGTGTTAGTTATTCATATTCCTGGAATGATTAACAAAAAAGACTTGTTGCTACACTCCTTCTTACAACAAAATCTTGTCTTCCTGTCATGGCATCTGTTTCATTTACTGGAACCTGCAGAGAAGACAGGAGGCTGAATTTCCTGATCCTGAACCTCATTGACTTCGGGGGATGGAAGGGGTCACATGTGGGATGATTGCAGGGTCAGGCCTTAGATTTGTGATATCACAACAATACTTATGGCAATGTCCTAATTAGAACATTCTGATTTTGCTGTAGGGTAATCAAAAAGAGATAACTCAGTTGTAAAGGAGAGAGCTCTCAGGCTACTGTATTTGCAATGATAGCAAAAGAAGCTCAGAAATGCAGTGTAAGAGGACGTCTAAATTATTTTCTTTTAGCTCTTATCTAGTGAAAAATTTCTCTTTAAAGCTAAAATTTGACCTTACAGGGTTTGACCCCGTCCTTTGGAACTTTGCCAGTGACTTCAATGGGAGAAGGACTGGTCCTTTATGAGTTGTTGGCGGTCAAGAGCACAATCTTCAAAAATAGGTGCCTACATTTAGGCTCTTTAATCCCTATTTAGGCCTGATTTTTCAGAACTCTCAGAAATCCCATGGAGGAGGCAGAATGGAGGCAGTCTACTTCGGTGCACTCACAGGCTGCCCACAGGTGTTCTGGTGTGTGTACATAAGAACCACCAGACAGACACTGGTTCATTGTTTGTAAATAAATTTGGGCTTCTTCAGGTGAAACCCTCCCCCTACTGAAGTCAATAGGAGTTTTGCCACAGACTTTATTGGGGCCAGGATGTCACCCTTCATTATGACAGGCACTATTTACAAATAAATGTATCTATTTATTAATCATGCTGTCTTACTTTTAAGTGGATTTTCTACAAATGCTGCCTGCCAGAGCTGTAGCTCTACTGAGAATAATTTCATATATTACTGTATTGTTGGGTCAGTGGAAGACATTTCTTTAATGGCCCCTTTGCTGCTTCTTTGACCTTACACTCCTGTGGTTAAAGAGAAAGTGTTTTGTGATTGCAGGGTAAGAATTCAGTATATGCTGTGGCCAAGTTCTGCGTTTAGATACATGCATGAAGCTCCCACTGAAGTCTGTGGGAATGGCTTGTATGGGTCTCACCATTTTTGTACATTTTTTTTTAGTTAAAGGGGTATGAAAAGTATCATTCAGGATTAAAAATGTACAAAGTTTAATAGAGCACAGAGAGAAATGTGCTTTACTGAGTAGCAAAAAGGCAGAGCTGAGTGGAGGAGGCTGTGGTTTGGTTTAGCAAACCCAAACCAGGCATAGTCAGATGCAGGTTCCCTTTTACCTGATCCACCCTGGGACCCAATGACCCCAAACTTTGGAGGATCCATCTCTACCAAAGGGCAGTGTTTTTCTGCCAGTGAAATATAAAAGACTTTTGGGTTGGATTGTCTCCTGCACTTCCATGAGCAAAGGGGAACCCATCCAGCACATCTCTCATAGCGTTGGAGGAGCTGCTTCCCACCATGTTGTCTCCACCTTTCCGCTGACCCTTTGGAAGGTCCTCCGTGGGTGCTCCATGGTGACTGAGATCTGTCAGCTGGTGGAGAGTCAGGGATGGCCACTGTCCATGCCATCATCTCTGAAAGATTAATAACCCACCTCAGTATTATCTTGCCAGGTGTGGGCTGCTGCACAGCAAGCGCCACGCCTGCAAAGGAGGCAAGCAAGGAGCCAGGCTTTCATGGAAGCCAGAAAGGGCAGGGAGACAGTGCAGAGGCAGTGGGTGTGTATGCAGATGGGCCTGGTCTCTAAGGGTTAGAAGAGCTGATCTTAACTTGGCAGGTTATGGGGCAGAGGTCAAACTTTAGACCAATTCCACTCTTCCCCGACTTTCCTGCCACCAAGGGCCAATACTAGGAAAATGGTAACGTTTTTTTTGGTCTCCCCTATTTAGTTTTTCCCTATAGACCTGTTGCAAGTAGACCTACTTGCAAATGCACCTTGTATTTTTTCCCCTTTGTTTTACTTACTGTATTGTGTTTAAGATAAGATTTTTTCACTCTTCCACTTCTAACAGTTGCTGATTTTTTTACCATGTTTAGTTTGGCAGTTAAAAAAAAAATCAACAGAAGGATTACATTTCAATGGCACAACACCCTAATCCTCAGGCAAATGATTTGTCCAAGCTTAATATAAAGTACTTAGGATGTATTGTGTGATGTAAACACTAGTTCTAATAAAATGGTGCCTGAGGTACAGTTCTTCAACTAGTAATAACCTATTTGTGTTGGCCTCTGCGTGTTGGCTTTGAAACCATTATGATAAAATATATCCTCTGTAGTCTGATAAAAAATAAAACTCACAACGTAGGGTCTAGACTTATAGGGAGAACATGGAGTATAGCAAGGGGACTCTTGAGTACACGGTAAACAGTACTAAAGACCAATTAAAATCCCATCTACTCTTTTCTGGTTTGTGTAGGGCCACACTCAAGCTCTCTTGGTTTGGTTTTGTTTTTTTACACCCATATTCCTAACCTCTCTACAAGCCACAAGCTGCCAGATTTCAGGAGCACTCCATGTGATGGTGCCTGTGGCTAGATCAAGGGGTTCTTCATTCCTAAAGCTCGCCCTGAAACTTCTCTGTAGCTGAATACATAGAGGACGTGTGGAGAGCCTACAGAGTTTCAGCTCATTGGGTTAACCAGGAGCCAGGATTGGAGCTCCTGGCTAATTCTTTCCTTGTGTATCCATGAGGAGTATTAGCTGCTTTTGGACCCCATAACTTGAGAGCTGTATTTTGGAGTCAGTTTAATGATCAGATGCTGCTTCTCCTGAGTGGAAATGTCCCTTTGAAATAATCCACACTCAGCTTCATGGTGTAAAACCCCTAGATAAATGTAAACATACATTTTGTTAAAATGGTGAACTTTTAGGAATTAATTCAGGGGGGTCAGAGGGACACTTAAATGGGGGGGAAAGCACAATGCAACTTCTATCTGAGAGCAACTTTTGCACACCAGGATGCTTAGAGAATGCTATGGTAACAATAGTGGGCAAAAATGTTTGGTATTTCAACATGTTACATTCACTTTAGCACTCCATTAATATGTGGATGACAAGAAGTCACTTCCAGCCACATCCCCTGCTGCTTGTATTACCTGATCACTGTGAAAGACTTTTTTGATAGGAACAGGAAACTCACTGTTCAGAGAGTATTACGGGAGAGCAATATTCACAAACAATTGTGCCCAAAATAATGCATAGATTTTTATACATCAGTAAATATCAGTGCTTTGTACATGTCTCCTGCTTGTAGATGAGCTATGGCTTTTTAAAAAAAAATTACATCTTTATATGAATGTTAAAGACTATTGTCTCAAGTAATAAGTAAACCAGAGGAACACTAAATGACATCATCATATAACAATCACTGATGCATCTCTGTATTGTAGGAATGAAGACTGGTAGGAAAGACAAGACGAAAGTGTAAGGAAGAGGAGCAGGATCTTCTTTAGACTTGCAGAAGTAGACTTGCGGTGGGGGAAGAGAGAGAGAGAGAGATATGTTAAAGGATACACCTACTTGGTCATATTTTTCTCTATCAGCCAGGCTTGTATGTAAACTACATTTCTTCAGTATTAAACAAAGAAAGATGATAACTATTCTGTAGCTAAAAGAAATAAAGACTATGGCCACAATTTTCAGACTTGGGTGCTAAGGTTAGGCTAAACTACCCTACACAGGTATCCAATGAGAGGTGGTATTCAAATGTTATTTTCAGAGGCGCTGAGCACTGGCGATTCAAGACTTCCAAAGGATTTGAGTGTCTCAGCACCTCTGAAAATAAGGCCACATATACATAGGTGCCTCAAGTATCAGAGGGGTAGCCGTGTTAGTCTGGATCTGCAGAAGCGACAAAGGGTCCTGTGGCACCTTATAGACTAATAGAGGTATTGAAGCATAAGCTTTTGTGGGTCAATACCCACTTCTTCGGATGCAAGGTGCCTCAGTATAGTAATTTTGGAGCCTACATTTAGGCATCAGGTTTGAACATTTAGGCCTACATGTCCTGAACATTTCTGAGCTTCTGCCATTGTTTGTATGAGAGTTTTTCAAAGGCTACTATATGTGCTAAATTATTAGATCAGTCTTTAGTCTTCAGAAACAAACAGCATTTCTACCTTTGCAAGGCAACTCACTTGGCTACAAATGTAGCCAGAAAAGACAAGAGTTTATGAGGGCTTGTAAAGCCTAATTTTACCTGCATCAGTCTTAGTATAAAAGTCTCAGGTATTAAAGGAATATTCACATTTAAAATACAATGTGTGCTGTTACACACATCTCTCAAAAAACCTTTTCCATCAGGGAAGTCCCAGAGCTTATGTATCAATGAACCAGAGGTTTGTTACACTGCCAAGATTTATCATCCTGCTTTAGACCTGCCTTTAAATAAATATGAGAGGATCCAATGCATCCTAAGCAGAATTTTATGTTGAATCATCCATAAATATAGCCTTGACGAGGATCATTTAATATTGCAGCCAATACAATTCCACTGAGATGCAGCTAAAGTGGTTCCCAACCAAATTTTCTGTGTGGACTAAAATTTGTCTAAGATTACAGATGTTGCCTTCATTTTAATGATAACCCTGTTGCATAAGCACAATGACAGAGTTGGCTATTTTTTTCAAACCCTCTATTAGTTGGGGTGAGATGGAGTCCATGTTTCTTTTCATTGTTGAGTTGATTGCTTTTGGGTGGAAGGATCCCGCAATATCAAATCCCTTTTCCTGCTTTATGGAAACCCAGTCTATCAAAGTGGTATTTCAAGCCTCTAGAAATTTTTAAAGGGGATTTATTCCAGTTTATCTCAAAATCTTGTATGTGAGAGATGACCAATGAGGAATAGAGGTATCATCTTTGACACAAAAAGTAGAGTGCCATCCATATTGCTTTCCAAATAGCAGTTTATTTCATCTTTTAAGGAAGAGTAAAAAATTGGTCCTGTAACAAGGAAGTGTTCAGTTATCTTGCTTAACTTGTCACTGGCCATAAGATAACCATAAGGTGGTAAAACTGGAGCATGGTCAGCTATTTGACTTGTCAAGACCTCAGCATCTAGTATTGTATCCATCAGAAAATGAGAGATTAGGTAGTCTAATCAAGAGTCCATGCACTGTGTAGTTTGAGAAGACTGAAGAGATTATTCAAAGGTTCACTTCAACTTGGTAGCACATGTTAAAATACACATGGCATGTGTTAGTTAAAATGTACTAGCTAGTATGATTTAAAGAAAACCACCTTGAAGTTGAGTGTGGTTCTCCTAATGTTACTAAAGGGTTGGTGAGATGGAAAGAACAACTGGTAGAATCCACCCTATTCCTGGAGATTCTTTTCACTATCGGCTCTCCAGCAGGTGGCGGGAGGGAGAGAGAAAGTTAAGGGAAAGGGGAGAAACAAATTGGTAAAGGGCTGAATTTCTATCCTTTCCACAGAGGAGACCATTGTAAGTTAACACTGTTCCCTTAGCTACAGCTGCTTTTATCATGCATATAACTCACTTCATAATGAATAGATAAGAAGATGTGTGTTCCATAATTGTATGCTTGGAAAAAAACCTCTAGAAATCATGGTGTTTGATACTATTATGTGCCCAGAATTTTCAGTTTCACATGCTACAATAGCTCATCAGCCCACCTTTTAGAATCTTCCAGATTAAGTTACATTTCCAATTACAGTTTTCCATTTGGGTTGCATATATTGGGAGGAATTATGTATGCTACTTTGAGAAGATAACTGGGAGTCAGATTCTACTCCTGTGTCTGTCATTGACTCACTGTATGATCCGGGGCAAGTGACAATCTCTCTGCTCATCAGTGTGCTCATTTGTAAAACAGGTATTATAATACTTAGCCCACAACCCATACCCAGGTAAGGATCTACTAATGAAAGTTTGATCAGATTAAAACTATGGTTTATATTTTAGAATGCAGTGACTGTAATTACACCATAGTTGTCTGCAATTATAGTTTAGTTACAGTGCCTATTTAAAAAAAAAAAGAAATGATCACCATAATTCAAAGGTTAATGATGATTAATTATCACTTCTCTGATTAGAAAGAGTCAGTTGTTTTTTTGTGAAACTTTCATTTGGTTTCATAATTAACACTTTTATTTTTAGAATCTGGGCTAGGGTGACCAGAAGTCCCGATTTTTATAGGGACAGTCCTGATATTTGGGGCTTTTTTTTTTTATATGGGCTCCTATTACTCCCCACCCCTGTCCCAATTTTTCACACTTGCTATCTGGTCACCCTAATCTGAGCACACCTCATACCTTCTATTTTTGTTGTAATTAAGCTCAGTTAATAATAATGAAAAGTAATAATAAAATGTGCCATGGAA
The DNA here is from genome assembly GCA_037349315.1 of Chelydra serpentina. Classification (NCBI taxonomy): domain Eukaryota; kingdom Metazoa; phylum Chordata; order Testudines; family Chelydridae; genus Chelydra; species Chelydra serpentina. Next base: position 28,136,115 of record JBAIAC010000002.1, on the reverse strand, counting down.
GCACATAAAGACCACATCTGGGAAAAGGCCCCAGTGTTCTAGGCACTGTACAAATAGATAAACCAACAGCAGATTTGCTCACAGTCAACAACTTTGACAACAGGCAACAAGACTCTGATCCAATGCCCACTGAAGTCAATGGAAAGATTTCCAGAGGCTTCAATGCACTTTGTCTTTGGGGCCTGATCCAAACAAGAGGATGGGACAAACTAAGAGTGAAGACCAGTATATTTGTATAAATGAGTGGGCACAGTGGTCTCCGAGATGGCTGCTCCAACTAACCAGTGCCAGATAGAAGTAATTTGTAGGCATAATAGCAAAGATAGGCTTTAAGGCAGGATTTAAAAATAGATAAGGGGGTGGCTTTGTGAATTTTGATGGCACATTTTCCCAAAATGTGAGGGGTGGTGTTGGAGACAGTGAAATTACTGGTTATAGACCTCAACAAGAAGAATTACAGTGTAATAGCATTGTAATTGCAGGGTAACTATGGTGTATTCACAGTTGCTTTATTATAAAATGTAAGCAAAGTATGATTTCAGGCAACAGGCATAATAAGGATCATACCTTTAACCTTTCTAAACAGAATAAACTTTCCACCACCATTTTTGAAATCTCCTGTAAACCCTCAGAGATAATTTCTCCCCGTCTGGTCAGACACAAAAATTTCTCCCCGTCTGGTCAGACACCTTATTATTTCATGCTAAGAAAACATGTGTACGTGCATATTTTGGTGGTGCATAGCCAAATATATAGTCCTCGGTGCCCTGTGTGTAAACAGGATTTGCCTTCACATCCATCTCATTCCAAAATGCCTTGCTTGAGTGCAGCACTTTGTTGTAGAAGCACTTTTTATTAAAATGTTCTCCCCCTGCCACTGTGCTGACTCCATGCAAACCCAGCAGTGGGCAGAATATGATCAAGGGAGATCACATCGATAGATGCATTTCACCAGAAAATTTCCACATAATTAACAAGGTTACAGCAAGTAGCCTTCTAGAGCAGTCTGGATCTAGCCCTTTCTGCTGTTGGCATTGATCTAGTCCAGTTCTAACTGGCCAGATTTTCAGCATTATACACTTCAGCTGTGATATTTTTATATTTTCTACATAGTTTTTTTTTAATGTTCATTGCAATTTTTGTAACAGTGTGAAGAACAAAAATATCAGTTTTGCTGGTCATTTGCTATAGTTAAAATCACTACCTCCTGCCCCACCCTCCTTTGTTTGGGGAGTAGCTTTTGCATCTCCAAATTTGGGGCAATAAAAATTAGAGGTCAGATTCCAGTCCTCTTATTCAGCTTGTTACTCACGGGAGGAGTGCCACTGAAGTCAATGGGATAACTGATGTGAGTAACTGCCCCCAGTGCCAATAATGGGATCACAGTTTGGCCCAATGCAAATAAGTTACCAAGCATCCCTGTCATCACAGGAATTAGACAGCTATTCTGCAGTTTCTTTAATCCCCCTACTAGCGTTCACTGGTTATGCTGAGCTAATTAGGAAACTATTGATAGTGCAGAAGTTTAAGCAATATTTGATCCACTTCCTTTGAAGCTCCACAAATCTTGAGCAGCTTGATAAAGAGAGAGAGAGAGAGAGAGAGAGAGAAATCAAATGCTCTGAATTAAGAAATCTTGCCAAAATAGCTAGATCTGGTTTGGGCTGAGAATGCAAGCATCAGATAAAAATAACAAGTCACACGGTAGAGGACAGATCACAGTGCTTCTCCTTTGCCTGGGGCTGCACATGCCCAGTGAATACCTCGGTGGTAAAGAAGAGCTAAGCAGCATTCCCCAGCAGAAGGCTGGAGCAAAGAGGGCCTGTGTTTGATGTATGAGCTTTGGCTTGCCATTGTGAGTCACCCCAGAACTAGCTGTAGGCAAAACAAAAATCTTTTGTGATTAATTAGAAAAACTGGACAATTATGAATTGACTGCACACAGCCAGTGTATGGTAATATAAATAGTAATGAAGCTGGCTCAATGTGATGAACACACTGTGTTTATGTGAGATCACAGAAGAAAGGCTCTGATTTAGGTGGTGTCAGTTTAAATAACATAATTTCTGCTCTCTGACTCTTTGTTCAGTCTTTACCCTGGATTAGGTTTGAAACTTTAAAACTGAGTTTTAGTTGGCTTATCTGAAAGCCTGGTTGTTCTTTTGATGTCTACGCTAAACATATGCTTCTTTTCAACAACCATCTACAATTATTATGTTAAGATGAATGAATAAGTCTAGCAGTACTGCAAATGGGATGCAGCTATTGTTGTTTCTTTGTGTATGTCAATAGCCTTTGCACAGAGTCTGACAGTATAAGTGCAAAGGGATATGAATACTATTTTAGTTCTGAGGTTCTGTGGAGTTGTCTGATTAAAAAAAATAGACAGACCGGTTAAACACAATAGATATTTATTAGCTGAATGATCTATATTACCTGCAGTTTAACTGCCACCCAATTTAAAAAAGAAAATCAGATGTGATAAGATTACATTGCTTCAGTAATTTGAGATAAATTCTAGAAATATCAGCACACTCTATATTTATCGATGAGATAATGTATCTTAAATTATATCTATATCAGCATACATTTATCGGGATACATGCATGCAATGTGTGATATATATATATATATATGTATGCATATGTGGTTTTTTTATATATAAGAAAGATAGATTATACCAAACCAAATATATCTCTTTTTATCTACTCCACCCATGTTAGTTTTGCAATGCTAAAACAAAACATTCTTTCCTGTGATAATTTCTAACCATAGATGGATTATCAGATTGTTCTGTAGGTAAATTATGTGGCAATAATGGTGGTAGAGTAAAGAATAACAAAACAAAGAAACCTAGCAGCACATCTATAAAACATCCTTCAGACCCTAAAATTTTGTTTTTGCCAGATAATTAACTCTCCTTATCTCATGCTATACATATCCATGCATCGTGCTGGTCCACTGTTTGTGCTCTTCTGTGTTCACATTGTTTTCTATTATTATTCAAGCAGTGCAGCCTCAGTAGTAAACCCATTGGCCATTCAATCAGTAGAGTAGCTGCTGCTGATAATTAAAAGTTCCCAACCTCTTGCCCTAAGGCCAGGCTAGAGCCAGTCAGAGAGGAGCCAGGTCCAGGCTGCTCAGGGACCAATCGATCAGCTGATTAACCCTTATTACTGATTGGTCAGAGCTGATTGCATCTCTAGTAAAGAAATCTTCTCTAGCCGGAAGGCACAAAGTGCAGCTATACATTCAGCATTGGCTAAGGAAGCTGCCCAGCAGCCAGTGTCTGTACAGTTTAAAAATGGGGGGAGTTTTGACCAGTGGTAATATATTTCTGAGTTTATTTTCACTAACTTGTCTTTGAATAGGGTGACCAGATGTCCCTATTTTATAGGGACAGTCCCGATATTTGGGGCTTTTTCTTCTATAGGCACCTATTACCCCCGCCCCCTGTCTCAATTTTTCACACTTGCTGTCTGGTCACCCTATCTTTGAAATACTCTTATTTTTCTAAAATTTCACTCGGGAATCTCTAACTAGTGACAGGAAAGGCATCTACTGCTCAGAACTTTTTATGGGCACATGTCAATAAGTCAAAACCATTAAATAAATGGAAGAGACAAGTCTGCTAAATAGTTTTGTGGCTGAGATGGTAACTGCTATTTATCATAAACATTTGGATTTTATATTTTGAAAAGTTTAGTTTAATGTTTTCTCGATGTTTTAATTTTAATTCCTTATAACAGAAAAACATTTTTGGCGATAAAATAATGAATTGGATGTCCTCCAAATCTGGCTGTTTTGTTACAGTCATGTAAAGTGTTTTTTTTTTTTTTTTGCAAGTATTTTTAAACTGGAAAACAGAGGTTATCTATAGTAACATACAAACAAACTGTTTTGAATTAGAGCTACAGTCCAGCACAATAAATACAATGTAATTAACATGAAGGCACATATCTTTTGTAATTTACTGCACTATTACTGCCTTTGAAGTAAAGGGCAAACATATTCTTGGTCAGGTGTGGTGGACAAGACAGTAATAAACATTTCTCCATGATTATTAATGATCTTTACATAGACTCTGTTGACAGAGGATGAAGATGCCATGATGCAAAGCAGAATGAATTGCTTGTGACAGTATTAGCTATTCTTAGGCTGGAGAAGGACAGGGTTTTTGCTACATGTGAACAGTGCCAAACACAATGAAGCATCAATCCCTGACTGGGGCCTCTAGACACAACTGCAATGTACTACTACTACTAATTAATAATAAATAATACAAATATTATGCAAATCACTGAGGCTCTAATCCAGCAAGGTGCTCTGGATGGGCACAGGCGGATATTCACATAGAGTACCATGCAGCATTGGGGGCAATAATGTTGAGCCAGATTCATAACTGATGTTATAGCTCTACTGAGTTTGTGGTTTCACATCCATGGCCCAGTTTATCTATAGACGGCCCCAGTCTTGCAAAGACTTAATCGTGTGCATAACTTTACATACACTAGTCATTGCAGAATCATGGTCTAAACAATTGCCTGGAGAATAAAATGTAGAGTTTTATGATATCTACCTTGGAAATGAGGGACCTGATGTGTCAGTCTGTGCACCCATTGAATGCCAACTGGAGGTTTAGTGGAGCCAGGATGGCAGGACCAGACCCATTATCTTTGCTTGTAGCTATACGCACTCACCTAGCCTAAAAGGAAATCTGGCGCTTTAGCCTGCAAGTCCTCCATGCACAGAATTTTCATTGAAGTCCATGATATCTGACATTAGTTTTCTCATTTTTGTTCCCATGTCTAGGAAGACAGATAAAGTTGGGTTAATCATAATTAATTATTATTAACAATAATTACTATTTAACATTAATACAGTTCTATCTCTAAGTGCTTTACAACCTTTACTGAATTAATCCTTACAACTATAGGGGCAACCTATGAGGCAGGTTACTAGCCCATCTATTTTAAAGACGAGAAAAGAAAGACACTTAGGGCTTTGATTCACCACTGTATTAGTCTAGTTTTATACCAGTGTAACCCCACGTAAATTCAACTGTACATGCCTACCCGCAACCCTGGTATCCTGAGCTAAAGCTTATGTCACCACTGAAGACTATGCCATCACATCTTCACTGCTATTTTTAGCTATGCTAGCTAGATCAAAACTAGCATGGGTATGTCTACCTACGCTGCAGTTGCACCTCTGATTACAGTGTAGACACACCCTCAGCACTGTAAAACTGGAGTAATACAGTGATGAACCAGGCCCATAGAGAGTGATTCATCATAGGGGACACAGGAAGCTTCTGGCACAATCAGTAATAATAACCATGCCTTCAGAGTCCCCAAAAAACAACAGCGTTCTTTAAGATTGTTTTCAATTTATTTTGTCTTTTTATAAATATTTGCATGGGCATGCAAAGATGTTTTATCGTACTGTTCTATCATTCACTCTCCGTTTACTGGGTCATATATATTACCCAAACAAATAAAGACAATGGGCCAACTTCTCTGATCTAACTAAGGTACACATGACACCCATTACTGCAGTATCTGAGTACCTCATAATCTTTAGTGTGTTTATATTCAGAACATCTTTGTGAGGTAGATAAATACTAATATCCCCATTTTACAGATAGGAGACTGAGGCACAGAGACCCTAATGGTTAGATTTTTAAATGTATTTTCTATTTAGGCACCTAAAGATGCAGATAAGCACCTAGTAGGATTTTAAAAAGTGCCTAGGTGCCTAACCATTGGTTTACAATGGGAGTTAGGTGCTTTTATAAATCCTATTAGACATCTAGCTGCATCTTTAGGCATCTAAATACCTTTAAAAGCCTGGTCCTAAAGAGACCTGTTGAAGGTCACACAGGAAGTCATTGACGGAGTAGGGAGCTGAATCCAGTTCTCCTCAGTGCCATTCTAGAAGTCAATCATAGGACTGGAAGGGACTTCAAGAGGACATCTAGTCCAGTCCCCTGTGCTCATGGCAGGACTAAGTATTATTTAGACCATCCCTAAGAGGTGATTATGTAACCTAATCTTTCAAATCTCCAATGATGATGATTCCACACAGTGGCGTAGCCAGGTTCTACCAGCAGGGGGAACGAGAGTTCCCAGGTCCGGCTCCAGCTTTATTGCTGCCCCAAGCAGCAAAAAAGAAAACAAAAGAAAACCTTGCCGCCAGCGCTTGCCTTGCCGCTGAAGAAAGAAGGACTTGCCACCGAAGACCCGCAGCGACTGAAGCGCCCGCGAGTGAGTATAAAAGTTAAAAAGGCGCCACTTTTGGGGAATGTGCTCAGTGGGAGCGGCCGCTCCTCCCCTAACTATGCTATTGATTCCACATCCTCCATGGGTAGGGTGACCAGATAGCAAATGTGAAAAATCGGGACGGGAGTGGGGGGGCTAATAGGTGCCTATATAAGAAAAAGTCCCAAATATTGGGACTGTCCCTATAAAATTTGCAACATCTGGTCACCCTATCCCTGGGCAATTTATTCCAGTGCTTAACTACCCTGACAGGAAGTTTTTCCTAATGTCCAACCTAAACTGCTCTTGCTGCAATTTAAGCCCATTGCTTCTTGTCCTAGCCTCAGCAGTTAAGGAGAAAAAATTTTCTACCTCCTCTTTGTAACACCTTTTATGTATCTGACAACTGTTATAATGACAGATTGGAGACAAACTGGAGGATTGGGCCAAAAGAAATCTGATGAGGTTCAACAAGGACCAGTGCAGAGTCCTGCACTTAGGACGAAAGAATCCCACGCACCGCTACAGGCTGGGGACCGACCGGCTAAGCAGCAGTTCTGCAGAAAAGGACCTGGGGATTACAGTGGATGAGAAGCTGGATCTAAGTCAACAGTGTGCGCTTGTTGTCAAGCAGGCTAACAGCATATTGAGCTGAATTAGTAGGTGCATTGCCAGCAGATCGAGGGAAGTGATTATTACCTTCTATTCTGCACTGGTGAGGTTACATCTGGAGTATTGCGTCCAGTTTTGGGCCCCCCACTACAGAAAGGATGTGGACAAATTGGAGAGAGTCCAGCGGAGGGCAATGAAAATGATTAGAGGGCTGAGGCACATGACTTATGAGGAGAGGCTGAGGGAACTGGGCTTATCTAGTCTGCAGAAAAGAAGAGTGAGGGGGGATTTGATAGTAGCTTTCAACTACCTGAAGGGGGGTTCCAAAGAGGATGGAGCTTGGCTGTTCTCAGTGGTGGCAGATGACAGAACAAGGAGCAATGGTTTCAAGTTGCAGTGGGGGAGGTCTAGACTGGATATTAGGAAACACTATTTCACTAGGAGGGTGGTGTAACCCATTCCAGTGCTTCCTAGGAGGTGGTGGAATCTCCATCCTAAGAGGTTTTTAAGGCCTCGCTTGACAAAGTCTTGGCTGGGATGATTTAGTTGGTGTTGGTCCTGCTTTGAGCAGGGAGTTGGACTAGATTACCTCCTGAGGTCTCTTCCAACCCTAATCTTCTATGATTCTTCTGTGTCCCGTCTCAGTCTTCTCTTCTCCAGACTAAACAAACCCAATTTTTTCAATCTTCCCTCATAAGTCATGTTTTCTAGACCATTTTTGTTGCTCTTCTCTGGACTTCTCCAATTTGTCCACATCCTTCCTGAAATGTGGTGCCCAGACCGGGACACAATACTCCAGTTGAGGCCTAATCAGCGCAGAGTAGAGCAGAAGAATTACTACTTGTCTTGCTTACAACACTCCTGCTAATACATCCCAGAATGATGTTTCTTTTTCTTTTTCTTTTTTGCAACAGTGTTACACTGTTGACTTATATTTAGCTTGTGATCCACTATGACCCCCAGATCCCTTTCCGCAGTACTCCTTCCTAGGCAGTCATTTCCCATTTTATATGTGTGCCACTGATTGTGCCTTCCTAAGTGGAGTACTTTGCATTTGTCCTTATTGAATTTAATCCTGTTTACTTCAGACTGTTTCTCCAGTTTGTCCAGATCATTTTGAATTTTAATCTTATGCTCCAAAGTACTTTCAACCCCTCCCAGCCTGGTATCATCCGCAAACTTTATAAGTGTAATCTCTGTCATTGAACAGAACTGGACCCAGAACAGAGCCCTGTGGGACCCCACTGGTTATGACCTTCCAGCTTGACTGTGAACCACTGATAGCTACTCTCTGGGAACAGTTTTCTAACCAGTTATGCATCCACCTTATAGTTGCTCCATCTAGACTGTATTTCCCTATCGCTGGAGCATCGTGCTATCTATGGACACATCTATGTTAAAGTCAATAAAGTTGCATTCATTTATTCCAGCAGAGAATAAATTCCCCAAATTATTTTAAAATATTAATTTTTATAAAGTTTGTTTTCTCTACAGGAGCTAAACATATTTGTGTCTTAATTACACTAGTGAAAGACAGAGCACAGATCTATCTGTGTGTGTATGCCCTAGTCACCATAGTATCTCAATGGACTATCATGGGTCCTGTGTCCAATCAGATTGGCAAGATAATTGCACCCTATCACAGATAAATGTGGGAATTTTTTTGCTGCCATAACTGGGCATCAAAAAACATTAAGGGCTTGTCCACATGGTGGTGTAATGTGCTTTACGGGAGGTGATTTCTAAAGTGCAAATTATTGTGTTGCATTTTAATTTGTCCGCGTAGACTCTGCTGGTGCACACTAAAAGTTCCCTAGTATACTTTAATGTAGTACTGTTTCAAAGAGCACTATGATAAAGGGCACCAGCAGGTTTATATGGACCAATTAATGTGCAACATGTTAGTGCCCTTGAGAAATCACATCCCGGTAGAGTGCATTACCCCACCATGTAGACAAGTCTTTAGATTGTTAAGTCAGTCCACAGACTTAATCAATTAATTCCCTTATGAAATCTCTAGGGCAGATAGATGTTAGTGATAATAAAAGATGTGATAGAAGAGGCACATTGCTCTAAGCGCTCCTCTTTTCCTACCAGCATTACATCAGTTTTGTCCGCTGATTTCAGTACAGCTGGATTAAGCCTTTAGAGAGCTGGGAAATAGTTCTGGTTCTATGATAAAATGGAGCAAGCACAAGACTCAGAGTTAGAATCCAGGGCCTCCTGCATATCTAATAACCCTGGGCCAAATCACCCACAAAAACATTGATGTGTCGTGAGGAAAGTAAAGGAAATTAACCAAAAAAGCAAGAAAGCTATTATAAGAGCTGTCAAGTGGATTACATAGCATCATATTGTATACTGTAAAGGGACAGAGTGAGGGGGTTATAGGAAAAGTAGGTGGTCATAAATTATTACCCCTCAAATGAGCTGTTGCTATGGAGAAAGGAGTGGGAGCTAAGACTCAGAATGCAGAATCATCACATAGGAAACGCACAGAAAGCTACCTAAAGTTAGGCTGAGCTGTCAATATTAAAATGAGAATGGAGCAAATAACTAATTTTTTGGTTCAGTGACTGAACTGAAGAAAAAGAAGAAAACATTCAGGCTGAACAAAAAGTTTCATTTGACCCAAAATGAATTGTTTTCATTTTTTTTCATTTGGTATCATTTTGATTTGGGGTGCTTTTGACCCTTTTGTTTGTTCGTTTAAATATAACCCACTAAATTTCTACATTGTTTTGAAATGAAAAGTCAAAACATTTCATTTTGAAAATATCAAATCAAAATGTTCTGATTTTTAATTGTTTCCCATTCTCCCCCCCCAAATTATTAACTGAATTTGACCGTAATTCACAAATAGTTTTGATTGACCTGAAACTGTATTTTTAGCAAATAAGCTATTCATCCAAAAAAGTTCACCCAGGTCTAATTAAAATAAGTCATCCATGGAAAAACCATTAGGAATAGTGAGAAGAGAGAGTGGTACCAGACATGTACACCTCCGTGTCTCTGCTCCCCCTCCTCAGACACATGCCCACCCCCCAGTATCTCCCCATTCTCTGACCCAGAGTCCACGCTATTAATTTCTTTAGATTTCCAGCCAAAGACTGCCAGACATCCTAGGTCCTCCCTGGCAATCACCTGGTCACATATCACAAGGCTGCTGCTACAGCCATCCCTCCCCCTGGCTCAGCTGATTACTTGACCCACAAGAGGTGAGCTGTAGCCAGTTCCATCACATGGCTGCAGGCCAAAGGAGTCTGTCTGCTTTTTGCTCTGTGACCTCCTCATACCTTCAGGGCCCTGTGGGTCACCATATGAATGATTTAAGGTATTAGGCGGTAGAAAGGTACAATGTGCTCAGTATTTCTATGTGTACTCACCGGCCGCACTTCTGTCTGTCATCGTGGGCATATTGTGTTTCATCTTCATAGCCTTTGCTGATGTGAAGTTTCTACAGCACCATCTTTGCCACTCCACATTTTCCAATATCAGATTTCCTGAGGGGTGTGACAGGTTTGCTGTACTGCGCGTCTACGGGTGTGACACTGCCTTCTCACGATGCACTTTTTTCCAGTCTTTTTTTAAAAAAAGTGTATTTTGGCTTCTTTCATCCATTTGGATGCTCCACCCCATCTCTGATAGTGGCTTTGAACAAGCTGTTTGAAAGTGACATGCAAAATGAAACCCCCAAATTGCATTTGCTCTTCATTGCTTATTTGTGACATTATAGAGATGGCCTCGATGCTGTTTAATTGTTTTTTTTTAAAAGCAACATTGTTCTGCCTTTTTGTTTTTTGTTTTTACATTAGCCATATCAGGTCCTCCCTTCCCTCCCTGTGCTGCCAGGAACTTTGTAAGATCTTTGGAGTATCTGAATACTGACATCTCACAGGCTGTAACCTGAGCTGCAGCCCTCTTTCCTCGCATTTAGGTGGGGAGAGGATATTAATCCCCTCAACACATAGGAGTTCTGTTATGTCAGTGCCGTTTATTCCTGGCCCTATATATCTGAAATCAGTCAGGGTTACAAAAGGTCATGCTCCTGTGACATGGGAGGAGTCAGTGTCCATTGACTCTGCTGCCTACTATTAAATCTTAACTCTTCTTTAAAAAAAAAATCAAATGCAAATAAAACATAATACCAATGAAAAAAACCATCACAAACTAAAAGCGCCAATTAACTACACATACAAATGGAGATGTCTACAATGAAGACCCGAATCCTCTTGACATTGACATAGGACTCTCATAGGACATCTGTTAGTAACAACTTTCTCTATACCTCAGTGGCTTTCTGATCTCAATTTCCCTTTCCTATTCTCAACACAGTTCCTTATGCACCTGCTTAGCTGCTAAGGTGGATCTAACACTTGGCATCTGGGTTTTCTTCTCCTTGTGCTTTTCATGGGCAGTGACTGGGTGGGCTGGCATGTGTTACTTCTGTCAGCATAGGAGCACTGCCAACGACACTGTGGATGTCCTCAATAAACAGCCAGTGCCTTCTCTTCCTCCTGCAGGTGGAGTTATGACATTTGATGGCAGTACAGATTTTTCGATAGGATAGCTGTAACCTTGGCAGGTTCCCACTCACTTTCTGATCGAAATCTCCCATTTGAAATAGGAATAATGATTTGTATTCTTGATGTAGCATTTCTCTTCTTCTGCTTTCCTTGCATATAGTTCTTTTGTAACTATACCTCAGGGTTAATTGTCTTTGCCCAAGAAGTTTTAGATATTTATTTTGTCTTCTCCCTACAAATCTCTGAGCTGCTGAGCTACTAACGCATTGTGAGGTATATTGTGATATTCTAATAATGGCATTAAATATAGATCCCTTTAATTTTCCAAAGCTGTTATTTATCAGATTCTTTGCCATTTGTAATTCATTTTTTGCCTATCCACTTGACTGTGCATAGCAAAGACTTGATGATGTATGCCTAACCTGATACATCAAGGAGAATTGCTGACATGAACCACTTATGAATTGTAGGCCATTACCTGTTCATAACGCATCTGGAAACTCATGGGAAGCAAACTGTGAATTACCATGTGTTAATACATTGCTACTCGATGTGTTGTGCAACACCTTATTAAATGAAAACCCAAACCAACTAACAAACAAAAACACCTGGGCAGTAAACCACCATGTCATCTTTCCTGTTTAACTCAAATAGGTCTACGTCAATCTTATACCAAGGATGATCAGGAATCTTATGTTTCAGCCTTTCTTTTGCATTTTGTTTTCTATATCAATGGTGGCCAAGCTGGGGGGAGGGGGCATGTTCCCCGCAGAACCTTCTGCCATAATAACAGGAGCAGGACAAAAATATAGTGGGCACTGCAGGATAAAAATAGAGTGGGTATTGTGGGGCAATATGGGAGCAGAATTTTAAAAAATAGTCATCCTGTGCGGCAAGCAACATGAACGTCCTGAGCAGCAGATTCTTGGCCGCCCAGCTCTGAAGGGAGCACCGCTGCTAGCAGCAGCTCAGAAGTAAGGGTTGCAATGGGGAGGCGGGAGGGAGCGCGACAAATTCTGTGACTTGGAAGGGGGGCACAACAGGAAAAGTTTGCGTGCCACTGTTCTATATCACACTTGGATACATTGTCTTTGGTGGCAGCACTCATCTTGGGCTTTGTTCTTACACTTCTCAGGTGGAAACTGAATTATGCTTACCATTACTGATGCTATCAACATGGTATTATGACCATTGTACTAATCCCATCATACTCAGCAATTTCATCTCTGTAATCCCAATCAATATTTGTATTTGGAGCTGCCTAGTCCTTTTCTGTTAGCTCTCTGTCTAAAATCACTCTTTCAAGCTTTGGTAGGGTTGGATCAACATTGTGCTTCTTGCTTGAGCTTGTCCAATTTTGTTTCAGAAGTAAATAGTACGCGAGTCTTATTTACTTCAAACTCCTCTTCTTGAAGTTCCTTGCTTTCATTATTTATAGGTGCTCTTGAAAGCATGCCTACTATAAGGAGTTCCTTACTGACTATATTTAAAACGTAACAAGAACTTCTGAAATTCCATGATCATTTTCAGAATGTAGGTGGTACTTTGCATAATGGTATCTTTAAAATGGCTTCCAGTGGCTTCTGAGTCCTTTATACTTTGACTGATTTCTGTCTATAAATATATTAATGAAATCATTTACAACCAATGCAATTGCCAGCATTTCTTTTGAAAACTGAGCATAATTCTGTTGTCTTTTAAATTTAATCAATGCTTAGAAAGGATATGCTACTGAGCAGTTATTTTACCAAAGGACAGCCTCCAAGCTAGGTGAGCTTTTATCAACTGACAACTTAAGTTCTTGGTTAATCTAAAAATATTTCAGTATAGGTGTTTCTGTGACATCTTTCCTTAATTCCCAGAAGCTTTTATCTTGGCAGTTATCCTACGGCCATTCTGTATTGTCCTCAAGCAGCATTCTGAATGGAGCACTTAACTGCAATCAGTTAGGGGATGAATTTGTTTAGATATGCTAGCATGTCAGCGAATCTATGTAGGGCCTTCTTGTTTTGGCATTTCCCCATTTATACAATTATATCCACCTTTCTGAGGGCCAGTCAAACTCCTTTTTCACTGAGCATGTGTCCTATAGGATCAATCTAATTCAGCCTGATCTGGGTTTTCTTCCTGTTAAACTTTGAATCCTTTGTTTCACACTTTTCAGAATATTACATAAGCTTTTCCTGTAATATGATGGCCATTTGTTGTCTCAAATCAAAGAATCGCCCAAAATCACTTTTACCTTATCTAAATGCTCAAAGATCTGGGACATGGTGTTTTGGTACTTAGACTGTAAATTCTCTGGTGCAGGGATCATCTCTTTGTTGTATGTTTGCCTTTAGGCACTGCCACAGTACAAATAATAATAATAATAATTCATAATAACCAATTGGTCCATCTCAAGTAGTGATGAGGCAGTTCCAATAGGAAGTTGTTTAACCATACAGCATATCTGCTAACGGGGTGGGAGAGGTGAGGTTTGAAGATGCAAAGATTTGCTTTTCTATATCAGATTAGTTCAAATAAAACCTTTGGTTTATATCAAAAATTGAAAATACTCTGGCATGTTTAAGGTCAGACATGGTTTCCTTGAAGGCTCTCTGCCAGGTTTCCTTCCAGACGGATTTAATGGATTTAATTGTTTCATTTTTTTTTTTTTTTTTTGGCAAAGATGTAGTTTGCTTCTGACACCAGGTAATAAAGGTCTGACACACAGGAGTGAGGACAAGAGACAAATCTTTATTTCTTGGTCCAAGTCTTCTGACACGGGTCAGGGTTTAGAGATTATATTCCATCACATGGCAGGGTCAGTAGCCAATGAATGCAGTGCCTAATGCTTCCAGAGGGAGAGATTCAATTCAAGTTACAGGCCTCTCTGTATCACATCACTAACTAGGTTGTCCCAAGGTCTTGTCAAGGAGCTCCAGCAAAAAGAAGGAAGTAGGACCTCATCTTAGTAGTGTAAATGAACAAGCAGAACCACTATTATGCCCACAACCCTTCAAAATGATAAAACTGGGGAGTTAAGGTATAGCTTTTGGTAGGGTAAGGTGAGAAAAAGGAGCAGGATCACATGCAGGCATTGTGCTTGAGGCTAGAGGTGCCGTATGGCCCCAATTCATCACAGCACTTAAGCAAGTGCTTAACTCTTATTGACTTCCCTAGATGCTAAATGTGTCCTTATGTACTAGGCTAAATGAATGTCAGCTGACATAGGCCAGCAGTGGGTGTTTTATTGCAGTGCAGATATACCCAATAATACAAATAATGACAGTAAATGCTTTACTGAATTAGGGCCTCTGTGAGTAGTCCCACCCAGAGAGGAGCACATGCTTAAAGTTAAACATAGGGTCCAGTCCAGAAAGCCACATCTGGAGCCGACTCTGCTGGCCGGTGGAGCAGGGTCATAGACCACATTCTCCCTGTCCCCTGTGAGGATGCAAGCACTCCAGTGGGCATAAGTCTGATGCAGTTTTTACATTGAAGGGCTGAGCAGGGGATAAAGACATAGGGTATGTCTATACTTACGCGTCCCGTCGGAGGCGCGCGATCGATGTTCTGGGTTCGATTTATCGCGTCTTGTCAAGACGCGATAAATCGAACCAGGAAGTGCTCCGTCGTCGACGCTGGTACTCCAGCTCGACGAACGGAGTAGGCGGAGTCGACGGGGGAGCCTGCGCGCCGCGTGTGGATCCCGGGTAAGTGCTTTTTCATTCGAACTAAGGTACTTCGACTTCAGCTACGTTATTCACGTAGCTGAAGTTGCGTACCTTAGTTCGATAGGGGGGGGTAGTGTAGACCTAGCCATAAAGAAAACTCCTGGTGCCTTGTGCGCCTGTAAACTCTTTTGAAGGGGAATAAAAAATGTGAATCAGTCATTGTATATCATAAAGGAGCAGTAAAGGGCACAAGAAATGCATATTTGCTTCAAAGGTCTCCTCCTTCTCCTCTGTACAGTACAGTAAGTGCTGAGTGTTATTACTAAGCAAGCAACAAAACAAACATTGGTAAAAATACACATTTTAGGAAGGATGATCCAATGGTTAAGACACTAATCTGGGACTTGGGAGACCAGAGTTCAATTCGTTCCTCTGCCACCGACTTCCTGTGTGCAAAAGTCATGTAGGCCCAGATCTTCAAAGATATTAAGGTGCCTAACTAAGCAATGTGTCTACACAACCAACCCCGTTCCGTCGACCTGACGGGCTCTTAAAATCGACTGCTGTACTCCTCCCCGGTGAGGGGAGTAGTGCTAAAATCGACTTTGCTGGGTTGAATTTGGGGTTGTGCAGATGCAATTCGACAGTATTGGCCGCCGGGAGCTATCCCACAGTGCTCCAATGTGACCGCTCTGGACAGCACTTTCAACTCCGATGCACTAGCCGGGTAAACAGGAAAAGCCCCGGGAAATTTTGAATTGTATTTCCTGTTTGGTCAGCGTAGGGAGCTCAGCAGTACAGGTGACCATGCAGTCCCAGAATCGCAAACGAGATCCAGCATGAACCGAATGGGAGACACTGGATCTGATTGCTGTATGGGGAGAAGAATCTGTGCAGGCTGAACTCCAATCAGAAAGAAGAAATGCTAATATATATGCCAAAATTGCACAGGACATGGTGGTCAGAGGCTACAACAGGGACACACAGCAGTGCCGTGTGAAAGTTAAGGAGCCCAGGCAATCCTACCAAAAGACAAAGGAGACAAACAGTCACTCTGGGTCAGAGCCCCATACATGCCGCTTCTATGATCAGCTGCATGACATTCTATGGGGGGACCCTACCACTATCCCACCGCTGTCCGTGGACACCTGCAAGGAGGGAGTCTCGCGGAACAGGGAGGAGGATTTTGTGGATGAGGAAGAGGAGAAGAAGGAGGAGAATGCACAGCAGACAAGCAGAAAATCTGTTTTCCCCAGCAGCCAGGATCTTTTCATCACCCTGGAGCCAATACCCTCCCAAGGCGGGTTCCCGGTCCCTGAAGTCGGAGAAGGCACCTCTGGGTGAGTGCACGTTTGTAACTAGACTACAGGATTTAAAAGAAATTGTGTTTAATGTTTGATTTGCCCTGAAGTCTTGGGATGCATTCACAGCCAGTACAGCTGCCGGAAAAGTCTGTTAACGTGTCTGGGGATGGAGTGGGAATCCTCCCGGGACATCTCCATGAAGCTCTCCTGGAGGTACTCTGAAAGCCTTTGAAGAAGGTTTCTGGGGAGAGCTGCCTTATTTCATCATAAGAACATAAGAATGGTCGTACTGGGTCAGCCAAAGGTCCATCCAGCCCAGTATCCTGTCCACCGACAGTGGCCAATGCCAGGTGCCCCGGAGCGAGTGGACCTAACAGGTAATGATCAAGTGATCTCTCTCCTGCCATCCGTCACCCCCCTCTGACAAACAGAGGCTAAGGACACCATTCCTTACCCATCCTGGTTAATAGCCATTAATGGACTTCATCTCCATGAATTTATCCAGTTCTCTTTTAAACTCTGTTATAGTCCTCGCCTTCACAGCCTCCTCAGGCAAGGAGTTCCACAAGTTGACTGTGTGCTCTGTGAAGAAGAACTTCCTTTTATTTGTTTTAAACCTGCTGCTCACTAATTTCATTGGATGGCCCCTAGTTGTTCTATTATGAGAACAAGTCCATGGTAGGACACTTTACCACATCAAGCCGGTAGCAAGTAGTCTGGAATCATTGCAGCACAAAGCATGGCAGTGAATAGTCCTGGGTTTTGGTTGCATTCAAGCAACATTTGGTCTTTATCTTTCTGTGTTAGCCTCAGGAGAGTGATATCATTCATGGTCACCTGGTTGAAACGGGAATTTTTGTAAGGGAACAGTCAAAGGACCCCATTCATGCTGGGCTGTTTGCATTTGGCTAAAAGGGATCATCCGTGAGAATAGCCAGGCGGTGGGGGGAGGGGTGAAGGGATCATCCCAGAGAATCACCATGCGGTGGGATGGGGGGAGGGGTGTGCTGCACATCCACCCGGAAACCGCAGCCCCTTCTTTTCAATGGCCAACCCAACTGGCATTGCTTGCTATGGGAAGTTTGAAACCATTTCCACATGTTATGAAGGCGGACGAAACCAACCCTGCGTACCCTTTGGCTTACCATGGCTGCCTGGAAACCGAATTCTGTTGCCCAACCGTGTGTGGTGTGTCACCATACCGGTAGGCGCTCAATATAAAAGGCAAAATGTGACCTTGTACCTAAAGCACATGTGCTGTCTGCTGTGAATTGCTTGACTCACTGTGAAAGAGTCTCCCTTTTGTTCTCAGAAATGTATCTTCTTAAATTCTACTCTCCCTTTTTATCCCCCCACAGGTGCAAATGTTTCTACGCTCCCCCTATTATCTCCGTCCCAGAGGCTATTGCAGATTAGAAGGCGAAAAAACCGCATTTGCAATGACATGTTTTCTGAGCTCATGCAGTCCTCCCGCACTGATAGGGCACAGCTGAATGCGTGGAGGCATACGGTGACAGAGGCCAGGAAATCATATAGTGAGCACGATGAGAAGAGGCAGGATGCGATGCTGAAGCTAATGGGGGAGCAAACAGACATGCTCAGGCATCTGGTGGAGCTGCAGGAAAGGCAACAAGAGCACAGACCGCCACTTCATCCACTGTATAACCACCTGCCCTCCTCCCCAAGTTCCATATCCTCCTCACCCAGACACCCAAGAACGTGGGGGGGGGAGGGGAAGAGGCCCCTGGCACCCAGCCACTTCACTAAAGAGGATGGCCCAAGCAACAGAAGGCTGTCATTCAATAAGTTTTGATGTGCAGTGTGGCTACAGTAAGCAATGTGGCCTTGTCCTTCCCTCCTCCCCTCCTCCCCCACCCAACCCGGGCTACCTGGTCAGTTATCTCACTTTTGTTTTAATCAATAAAGAAAGAATGCATAGTTTCAAAACAATAGTGACTTTATTTCCTTTGCCAGCTGTGATTGAAGTGGGGAGGGTGGTTGGCTTATAGGGAATTAAAATCAACAAAGGGGGCGGGTTTGCATCAAGGAGAAACACACGCAACTGTCACACTGTAGCCTGACCAGTCATGAAACTGGTTTTCAAAGCCTCTCTGATGCACAGTGTGCCTATCTGTGCTCTTCTAATCGCCCTGGTTTCTGGCTGCTCAAAATCGGCTGTCAGGCAATTTGCCTCAACCTCCCATCCCGACATAAACGTCTCCCCCTTACTCTCACAGATATTATGGAGCACACAACAAGCAGCAATAACAATGGGAATATTGGTTGTGCTGAGGTCTAACCTAGTCAGCAAACAGCACCAGCAAGCTTTTAAACGTCCAAAGGAACATTCTACCACCATTCTGCACTTGCTCAGCCTATAGTTGAACTGCTCCTTACTACTGTCCAGGCTGCCTGTGTACGGCTTCATGAGCCATGGGAGAAAGGGGTAGGCTGGGTCCCCAAGGATAACTATTGGCATTTCAACATCCCCAACAGTAATTTTCTGGTCTGGGAAGTAAGTCCCTTCCTGCAGCTGTTCAAACAGCCCAGAGTTCCTAAAGATGCGAGCGTCATGCACCTTTCCTGGCCATCCCACATTGATGTCAGTGAAATGTCCCTTGTGATCCACCAGTGCTTGCAGCACCATTGAGAAGTACTTGCGGTTTACGTACTGGTTGGCAAGGTGGTCCAGTGCCAAGATAGGGATATGCGTTCTGTCAATTGCCCCGCCACAGTTAGGGAACCCCATTGCAGCAAAGCCATCCAGTGTGACCTGCACATTTCCCAGAGTCACTACCATTGCTAGCAGAAGGTTAGTGATTGCCTTGGCTACTGGGATCACAGTAGATTTGCCCACTCCGAATTGATTCCCGGCTTTGCAAGCTTCCACAGAGCTATCGCCACTCGCTTCTCAACTGTCAGGGCAGCTCTCATCTTGGTATTCCTGCGCCTCAGGGTGGGGGAAAGCAACTCAGAAAGTTCCAGGAAAGTGGCCTTACGCTTGAGAAAGTTTTGCAGCCCCTGGGAATCATCCCATACCTGCAACACTATGCGGTCCCACCAGTCTGTGCTTGTTTGCTGGGCCCAGAATTGGCGTTCCACTGTATCACTGTATCAACCTGCCCCACTGCCGCCATGATGTCCCAATTGCCACATCCCGTGCTTTCAGGAACGTCTGTGTCCATGTCCTCCTCACAATCGTCCTCGTGCTGGCGGCTCCTAGCCAGGTTCTGCACATACTGCAGGATAATGCACAAGGTGTTTACAATGCTCACAACTTCAGCGGTGAGCTGAGTGGGCTCCATGCTTGCCATGCTATGGCGTCTGCATGGGTAACCCAGGAAAAAAGGTGCAAAATGATTGTCTGCTGTTGCTTTCACGGAGGGAAGGCGGAAGGGAGGGAGGGGAGACTGACAACATGTACCCAAAACCACCCACGACAATGTTTTTGCCCCATCAGGCATCGAGAGCTTAACCTAGAATTCCAATGGGCAGCGGAGACTGCGGGGACTGTGGGATAGCTATGCACAGTGCACTGCTCCGTGAGTCGATGCTAACCATGGTTTTGAGGATGCACTCCGCTGACTTAATGCGCTTAGTGGGGACACACACAATTGACTGTATAAAATTGCTTTCTAAAGATCGACTTCTATAAATTCAACATAATTTCGTAGTGTAGACATACCCTGAGAATGGCGCCATATCAGTCGGTACCTCAAATAGATTATCCAAGAGGTGTATGCACTTTGTTACCTCATTCTTTATTTTCCTATAAAAAACAGAGAAAGCAAGCCATTGTTTAAAAAGCTATGGCTCCATTTAATCCCTGGTGTAATGCCACTAAAGGCCATGGAGTTACATCAGGGTGAATTTGGCCCAATATTCCTTAACATGTTTGTTAATAATGTCTGTCAGGCTGCCTATATTTTAGGGAGTTTATTAGTGAGAAAATTAAACGTAAAGCAGCATTTCTATAAAGCCATGCCATTCAGGTGAGAAGGAATATATAAAAGAGGCTATAAAGACCAGTAAAATCAATATTGTAGGGGTTATGTAATGTTTGTTAATATTCTGTTGCTGGGAAAAGTTGACTGTCCCTTGAAAATTGGATAGCTTCTTATAGTTGGCTTATCAGTTTAACTAAACCCAATTGGTTTTTGGATGATAAGGCTAACATCCATCAATGGAACTGTATGTTGTTTTTACATTATCATTCTATAAGAGCATTATAACTTTAAACTTATTGGACTTGATCCTGATCTCATTGAAATCAATGGTAATTTTACCATTGGCTGCAACGGGAACAACCTCCAACCCAGTCAGTCCAATCCTACATGATGCTGAGGCCCCCAAAAGTGCTTACACCATCAGTTCCTATTGATATGAATGTGAATGAATTTCAGTAGGAACTGAGGGAGTTCAGTACCTTGCGGGCTTGGGATCCTATTCCTATACAGGAGTTCATTATATTAAAAACAATTTTAGTCATTCATGTCCTTTTCTAATGGAAATGCAGCTGTTCAATTATAATTGCAAAATGGGATTTAAAAGATGAGTCAGGTCACAATATCAATATTTAGTCTATTCTATTATTATTATTAATTTGAATTGTGGTAGCACCTAGGAGCCCTAGTCATGAACCAGGACCGCTAGGTGCTGTACAGAAAAGGGTTAAGCATTGGCATGTTGCAAAGTCTCCTTTAAGAACTTCCACCCCCGTCAGATACAACAGATTTAAAAACAGTGGGCACTGCTTACACATTTTTGGTGAAACTGAAGAGACCAATATGCTGGCTTTTACTGCCTCAATATCCCTAGGAATTTCTAATGAGATGGAGTAAATGCTAGTGTTTAAAAGTAAAATATGGTTATGGCTCTAAAATGCAGGCTACATTTAACAGCCTTATATTGATTTTTTTTCTTGTAATTTTATTTCCATGAACATTTCTGTTTTCTTAATTAGTAGCCTTTTAAAGAGAGATTTAACATTATCATTATCAGAGGATTTAACTTGTGAAACAGCTGTATGGAGAGAGAGAGAGAGAGAGTGTTTGAGAGAGAGCATCAGTTAAATACTTCCTGTCTGCACCATGAGGGGAAACATATACACACACATAACTGACCCTGCCATCGCAATTAAGATAAAATAGCAATGGCTAAGCTGGTGACAAAACTCAACAATTTCCAATTGCACAGTCACCCTGTAACGGGAAAAACTGTTTACCCCATGTTCCTTATTAAACTGAAGTATTTTATTTAATGAGCATGACTCATACAAGGTGTTCCCATAAATCATCAGCTGGTTTACAAACTCAATAACTAGGCTTCCTGCTATAACTAGGCTGTGCACACCTTAAATTATTAACATGCCAGGGCCTTAAGGCAGATCTTTGATGATGATGATGATGATATAAACACTGTGAAGACAAGGTGCTCTCTCAGCAAAAGATTATTGACTCTAATTACCATTTACCACAGGAAAAAGAAAAGACAAGACAATAAAATATGAGGGAGAATTTAAATCTAAGATTTAATTTTATGAGGCGTTTTAAACCCCCAAACTTTTTGTCGTTGCTGCTGTCTGCTGCTGCTTCTGCTTGATAGTCTTTAGTTGGCTATGCTTGAAAGGATGACAGTTGTTAAGCAGAAAAAATAAAACAAAAAAATAAAACATGAGAGAATGTTCAGTTGATGTTATGTATATTCTTTGAAATGGATGGAAAAAGGCCAGAGGGAACAGAAAATGATAATACATTGGAAAGAATCCCAGCCTTAATTGTTTTCATGTATGTAATGTAATAAAAAGGTTAAAGCACTAATATGCCTGACTACAGTCATTTGGTTTGTAAACCAGAGCTGCAGGTCAGCCTTTAAAAAAGGAATAGTATACTCTTATTATATGCTTCAATTTTACTGCACCCTCATTATAAGGATGCTGGAAGTAATGGTGGAGGAGTTAAAACACAATTACAAAGAAGCTTTATTTTTTAATTCCACTCAGGTAAAATAGCGTATGCAGTCCCATGTACAATGCACATCTTATTTGCATGAGTGCAAGCTTCACTGAAGAGGAAGTACAGACTAAAGTCAGTGTAGTCACATCCCCGTGGATGAAAAGAAAACTTTGCATTTCACTCCAATAGGAAATGGCTTTCATTTTAAAGGCATATTTGAAGTGTTGTTATTTGTTCAACCTAATTGTTAAAGAGGTTCTGTTTCGGTGAAGCTGTGTTGTTGTTATTATAAATAGCAATACCTTGCATTTTTAACAGTGCTTGATATGCCAAAGATAGGTTACAGTGTAGTAGCCGTGTTAGTCTGTGTCAGCAAAAAGAAAATAAGAAAGAAAGAAATACTTGTGGCACCTTAGAGACTAACAGTCTCTAAAGTGCCACAAGTATTTCTTTCTTTCTTTCTTATTTTCTGTTATGCCAAAGGATCCCAAAGTACTTTACACACTGTATAAATAGGGTTCGTTTCAGTTGGTGCTGAAATGCAGCCACTTCTTGGATGGAATCTGATTGTCATCCTGCATCATTATGTGCTGGCCATCATCTTGACTGACACTTCAGGGACTGAACCAGAGCTAAAAATACGAGTTATTACAGCTTCAGCTAGAGATTTATAGGTGAGGACTGTAACTGCTCATATCCTTTGTAGATTGGCACAGAGCGGGACTTGTTACACACAATTCACCAAGGGGTTCCAATTACACTATGAGCAACATTTTCAGTAGGATTGTGCCTCCATTTGTGTGAAAAGTTTGTTTGTGTGGTTGAAACTCTATGGTAACATTGCATCAGTGCAGATTTTTGCATTGATAAGTACACTCTCTCTCTCTGTCACTCACATGCACGCAAATGCATACACTCTAACACATAAACATGCTCCTTATTTACATTACATGTATGTCACTGTGGATGGAAATGATGGAAATTAGATGTGTACATATTGTTTGCTATTTATTTGCACATGCAAATGGGTTTTACACAGGTCCATTCTGTACGTTGCACATATAAGAGGTAGTGAGCAAAAATTGCATGCATGCAAATCAAGACCACCTTTTGAGTAGCTTGCTCCAAAGAGTTGGGGCCTTGATTTTATGCTGCTTCTAAAAATTGACATCTCTATCAGCATTATTGGATCGCAGCTGGAGCATTGGTTCAATATTGACTCAGAAAGATGTGCAACACAGAGGGAGTCACTTTTTGCAGCATTTAGACTTTCCTCCGAGCTCCTTTATCCAAGTACTGATTAGTTCCAGCTCTACTTAGCATGTGATGTATGGTGCAATGAAAGCCAAAGTTCAGATGCTACAGACATGTGATGGGTGTTTTAGTGTGGAGAGCTTTTAAGTACTGGTGTTGCTTCTACTTTCTTTTAAACGGAGATGTTGCTTTGAAAAATATAGATGCATTTTGTCTGGAGGCTTCTCTCTCCCTGTTGCATGTGATAGAAAGGATAAGTGTATGATGCATGATATCTTGAGACAGTAGGTCTTTAGGTTTTTGCCTGTCATTTGGATGTTAGCATTCTATATTCATACCTATACTGAGAAAAATTAGTTTAATATAATGTTTTTACACTCTGTGAGGTTTATTGTCCCAACAATACATGGGAGATTTACATGAGTAACTCTTGTTAATATTATTGGGATTTATGAAAGCCTATGCACCACACATCAATGGGAGAATATCTCAATATGTGTGTGATATATGTGTGCTATAAAAATGTGTGTTTGTGAGTGTGTGAGAGACTGAGTGCCAAAGCAGGAGCATACAATAATGCAAAGAATTATATTAATGCTACCGTTTAATCACACAAAAGTCAGAAAATTCTGAGTTCCCATAGCAACCTTAACTCTGTTGACTTTTGTGTATGTGTTGCCATATGGTCTGTTTTTACGTGATCACAGAACATATATAGTTATACACAATACGAACATCTCCAGTTGTAGAAACAGATGCAGTTGCCTTGCATTGTGTCATGATTATATTATGGGCTTGAAACATCACTCCAGTTATACCCTTACTACACTGATTTCAGTGGAGTTGCACTAGCACAGGGATCAACTCAAATCACCACAAGGGCCACATGAGGACTAATACATTGGCCTGAGGGCCGAATCACTGACACCTTTTCATATAAAGGGACAAAAGCCCCCCACCCCCTGCTGCCTCCGCCCCTGCCCCCACTCCACCCCTTCCATGAGGCCCCACCCCTTCCCTACCCCCATTCCAACCCCTTTCCCAAAGTCCCTGCTCCAACTCTGCCCCCTCCCTGCCCCTATTCCAATCCCTTCTCCAAATCCCTGCCCCTGCCCCGCCTCTTCTCTGCCTCCTCCCCTGAGTGCGCAGCTCCCTGCTCCTCCCCCTCCCTCCTGGAAAGCGCTAAGCACTGCCAAACAGGGAAGCGCCTGGAGGTAGGCAGAGGAGCGGGGATGTGGCGCGCTCGCGGGGGGAGGGGGAGTGGCGGGTGAGGGGAGCTTGGCGGCCGCAGGAAATAACTTGGGGAGGGGGAGCTTGGCGGGCCGCATGCAGTAACCCCACGGGCTGCATGTTTGAGACCCCTGCACTAGCAGAAAGCTGGAACAAGGCAGCAGTGAATCAGGCCCTATATTTGCACTGTATTATGTTATATGATTTATCACACATCACATCACACATGATCTGATCTGATAGGATTTGTGGCAAGAGGGTTCACAAAGATAGCCACAAAGTCCCGCCTTTAAAATCTTACCCTGTTGTGGCACCATCAGCTTGTTGCTGTATTAACTCTCATGCTTTTTAAAATGTTTTTCTTTCAAAGCTTTTGGGACTTTTTCGATTCCATCTCTTTTTTGAAGGCCATGATTAGTGCCTCTTGGCTTTTTTTTCTCATGCCTTTGGCAGAGCATCATATAGTTTAGTTATTCCTTCCCCATGCGATCCTTTCCCATGTATTCTTATACCGTGCAAACATAGAATCATAGGACTGGAAGGGACCTCGGGAGTCGAGACCTGTTCTCATGGCAGGACTAAGTATTATCTAGATCATCCCTGACAGATGTTTGTCTAACCTGCCCTCGTTGTCTAACGTGAACCTGCCCTCGCTGTATACATATGAGAATATTTTACCACCTGGGGGCTAATAACTAAACATGTAGCAATCGATATTCAAAATAATTTACAAAACAGAAACAACATATAATAGCAATTGTTCAAAAATACTCTCTTCATCTCTATGTACTGGAAGAGAGCAACTTGAATCATATTAATTCTCCTGCAGTTTGCAAAAGTGCAAGATTTCTGCAGCCCAGGAATGACATTCTGGCTCCATTGACCTTAGCATAGCTTGGATTTCAACCCATGGTTTTCAAGCTGGTGAAATGCAGGATTCTTTGATACAATCCTCATGTAAAACTTGCCCTTTGCTTTCACCAATGTACAAATCACAGTGTGCTGAAATCGCAGCTGTATTCACAAGTATTATCATTGCATTTTGGCAGCGCTACAATTCTGAAGCCTTAAAATTCCTTCTGTCCTGCCTTTTCCACCTGCACTTTCCCCAAACTGGTCAGTCAGTGACTTCAGCCCGCAGGGTAGGAAATCTTCTGCAGGGCAGGCAGAATGTCAAGACTTCAGCCCACCAAAGGCACATTCGCCCACCATTCAGTTCTTGCTGAAGTAACCTGTAGTGGATTCATGGTTCGCAGATGCAGGGGTGGGTAAAAGCAATTAGATTTTTATTACTGAACCATAATATCAAGAGAGAATCAAATGGACAAATCTATTTCAAATATTCCACATTTGGAAATGATAACAAGAAGAGAATGTTTTCTGTTTGGATAACATGCCCTCAAAGAGTTAAACATTCACCCCTTTCCTAAATACTAATTCTTTAGGAACTGTTTAAATTCACTGGTGAGGGGTCAGCTTCTTATAATAACCTTTCTCAGCATGCTTTTCTTTTTCTGGTAGCTGGCCCTTTAAATGTGGGAGAGACAAGCAGCTGCAGTCCTAATGTGGCCATTTTAATCTGGCAGTTGCAGGCTTTGCTGGTAAGTTTTCTTAGCTCTGGGTATGTTTTCCCTTTCTCTTATACCTCACAGGGAAGTTTTATTAGCCAAGGGAGAAAAGGCTAAGCAGGATAATTCTAGATTACTGCAGTGACAGAGACCACCTTCATGCTGATGGTGTTTGTTTGGAACTCTTGTTGTTTTCTGCCCTTTCTTTACAATCCAGAATTCTTGTTTTTGTTTATTAAATTCCTGAGCACTGTAGAGATTGTTAGGTGCTTTCCAAACACAGACTGAGACCCGGTCTCTGATCCAAAGAGTGTGCAGCCAAAACTACCAAAGACTCTGATCTTGCAGTAGGCTCCTCTGTGGTAAGCCCCAGTTGAAATCAGTGGGGCTCTGCCACTGTTCATTGCAGGATGGGGTCTTTGGGAGAGGGAGGAGAAGGCAAAGTAAGCAGGGTGATGATGATGGACACCTTATCTCCATGTTTTTTTTTATATTGTAATAATCTCCAGAAGGATTCCTCCTCTTTGCTGAAGTTAGTTGGTTGTTTCCTGTGATAATTTCTTTTGTTTAAAATTCCTTTTGTGTTTTTAAAATGCTGTCTTAATTTAAATGTTTGTTTAACTATTTCCTTAATTTTTTTGGTTTGTCTGTATTTTATCCCTTTTCTACATGTTACAGAAAAATAATACAACTAATGGGGAAAGGAAGGGAATACACATTATTTTGTGTATTCCCTCTCATTAATTTTAATTGTATTTTTTTACAAATGACACTGAATATTTAACACTTTTTCCTGTAATAGAGAAGTATTTTCCCATTGAGAAATATCCTCTTGCTCTTAAACCCATCACAGTTCAGGACTGAATATCATCTTTCTTAGGCCTCGGGCCTGTGTAGTTTGGTAGGGGGGAAAAGTCAATGTTTTGGGAAAGAGAAGAAACTTTTCTCTAGTGGACTTATTTTTGTTGTTTTTTTGAAAAGAGGCTCCTGTTTGAAGCTGTTCAGATGTTTGGAATGTTAGAAGTTAGATCTTGCAAAACTAGATTAGAAGGCAGAATGCAGGTGAAATGGTCAAAGGTGAAATTTATCCATAGGAGGGTTTACCCACAGGGGTATCCACACCACATATGTGGATAAGAGAAAATAAAAAGAGAAGAAAACTTTGTGAGATTGCACACATGGGCACTTGCACACAGAGAACAGTAACATAACTGTAAATAATGCAGGGAAGAATTCATTTTTCCTGTTGAAAAATGGGCAGTTAAAAAAAAAAAAAAAAAAAAAAGTACAGATGAATAGGCTAAGTCGGAGAAACTAAAAGCCCTGATACTGCAAACACATGTATATGTGTAACTAAATATGTATAGACTCACTGAGTACTGAAACATTTGAGTTCACAGCATGAAATTACACATGAGATCAAATGTTTTCAGGACTGGGCCCTCCAGTCCTTCATTAAACATGTGATTTCTCCAGTCATAATTTGTAATACAATAAGGTATTGTAAAATAACTATTTTAATTGCTCTTCTTCCTTTCCCCCTCATACCTATTTAAATATAACAGTGTTTTTAAGGAGGAAAAAACGGGGGAAGCATTAGGAGTTCTGTGCACAGCTTGACTATGTGTGGGTATGATATGGAAATTTTAATATGTATTATTTTGTCGCTGCTTTGGGAGGAAGCAACAAAAAAAATTGTCTGTAAGTACTTGTTGAAATAATGGCCCTGTCAATCCAGGTGTTGGCCGGATGAGTAGTCTTTTTCTTGTTCTCCTTGCCAATATTTGATTTCTGTGCAAAAATTAAAACTCACCTAATGCCCTCCTACAGGTTGGCAAGTATCCAGAGTATTAGGACATTTTAAGGTTCTTGTATTTCAAATGCAGGGCTCGAAATCTTTTGCTGTGTTTGTTTAAGAGATACTTAAGGACATCAAAGATACAGAGGACAAGAAAGCCTAGGTCCAACCTTTTTAACACTGACTACTGGGTATAGCTGCACTGACTAGGAACTATGATACTGCACCCAGAAATATGTGTATGGGATTACATTTTACAGACCTATGGATCAAGTGAGCAATGTTTGTAGGATCGGGTGCTTAGTCATCATTTAGACGGCTGACTTTCTACCAATCTCATTTGCTAAACGTCTTTCAGTGACGTATGGCAAGTAGTCCCGTAAACTGGTCATGGTAACTTCGTTTTTCAGTCATCACCAGAGAAAACTTAATCCTAATGCAGTAACATAGACAATATTTTATAATGAAGAATTCATAAGTTAAAAGGTAATGCTTTTGTAGCTCTGAACCTCTTGGAGAATAAAGAAAATGAGTCCTGAAAGGCACATGGATTTAACTATGTTCACACAATAGGCCTTTTGCCTCCATTTTGCGATTCTCTTTTTTTATTAGAAGATAATCCTTCTCCAGCAGTATGTTTTCTAATATCTGGCAGGGGTGGTGGTGGGGGTCTAACTCAGCAAAGCATAGAGCACCTACTATTATTCTGCATGGCTTTTAGCTTGAGGTTTTGATGTGACAAAAAAGGTGAGGGGACCCCAACCAAAGGAAATAGTCTTTTCCTGTAAATATTTGGTAAGGTGAATAGCATTATTATATGTTTATAAGACGTAGGGGCTTATTCAAGTTTTACACCTGTGTGACTGAGTTGAAATCAGTGGAATTACAATGATGTAAAACTGAACAAAGCAGTGGTGGTCTGTGGCCTCTGATTTGGGGTGCCTCTGTTTTTTGGTCCCCAACTTGAGACTCTGGGACCTAATTTTCACAAAGGGCTGAGCACCTCCAACCACAATCGAAGTCAGTGGGAGCTGTGGGTGCTCAGCACTTCTGAAAATCAGGTGTTAAGGTGTCTCAAGTTAGGCAGCCATAAATGAGCTGTCACACATCAATGGCAACTTCTGAAAAAGTTGGCATATGTGTATTAGTTAGTGATGAGCCCAAACCAAAACCCTGAATCTGAAACTTGCTGAAATTTGATAAGGTCTGGATCCAAATTTCATCTCAGATCCTTATTTGTACAACGAGCTGATCTTGCTTTTTTACTTTTAATTTAAGGGGACGCAAGTATATTTACTGATATAACAATCAATAACAGATTCTGTGAAATTTCTTTGTTGCAAAGCAAATTGCCTTTATATTCCTTATCACTTTGTAGGTTTATATTAATTGCTGTCATTGATTCAATTATATCTTCACATTTCGTTTTAAAACAATGCATCATAATTCTGCACAGGGATGAATTTCACTCTTTTGTGTCTGGGTACCAAATTAATTATTCATATGTGAATGTGCAGGACCCTAGGTGTATACCTATATCCCCTTGTTGTGTATCCACTTCTATAAGTGAAAATTGGTCTCCCTAAATAGCTTTGCTACAGAATAGCCCTGTGCCCTCAGAGTGCTGTGTGTAAAAGGGGTACCGATTTAACATTGTCATATGTTGTGTTATTTTAAGCAGACACTATGTTATAATTCAGCAGCGTAATGGAATTCTTCTTCTAGTTGACAAACGCTCTGGTGTAAATGATTTAATTTACTAGCTGAAGCATGAGTCTACATATTATTGTACTGATCAGTCATTGCATACTAAAATCGCTCATCCTTAATGTAATGATTTGGTATCCCTACAGAGAATTTGAGTCATCAGAAAGTCATTAGATACAGTAAAAAATGAAAATTACTATTACACAGCAGTAAACACTATTAACTGTTATTTAAAACAGCATTTAATTTAGCAATGCAACAGTTTACAAATTTCTGCAGTTTACTTAGTTCTGGAATAACTGTGACTTCAAAGTTAATGATACCAGTGCCAATAAAACGACAGAATTATGCGGGAGGAGGGGAACATAAGACTAACAATGTTCTTTTAAAGTGGATCAACTATCATGTATTACATTATTAGCCTTATTCTGAATGTTTCAGTGGTAGAAAGTATAAACCAATTCTGATTAGAGATGAGCTGAACAAATCTAGGAAATTCTTTCAGCCACAGGTTGCTCAGAGGCTGACCCAGTAAGGTGGGCAATGTGTTATTCATGCTACTGTTATTAGTGCTGTATACCAAGTTCGCAATGAAACATGAAACCACATGAAATACAACTGGTTTGGGGTTTTCTTACTAACTTCAATCTCAGAATAGGCTTATTAAAAGGTTTGCTAAGATTCATTCATATTCCCTTGAAGAAAGGAGTTAATTCACACTCACACACACACACACACACAAGAAGATAAATTATCAGAATGGTGCACATATTAAAACTGATCTTATTACTGTAAACCTTGTCCTCCCAAAGCCCCATTTCTCCCTATTGTTTGTTACCATCACTTGTTGCAGCTCTAAAATGAAAATATAATTGCCTTTTTTATTTGTTTTGTAAAGTAATGAGCGCACTGTAAAAATAGGGAAGACTAACAAATAATGAATGTTTTGAGTAAGCCCGTGGCCTGGTTTGAGCGAAGCTGCTCTTTTGTGTCAAAATTATGCAAAATTCACAGTGTTGCATGATTTAAATGTGAAATCAGCTGTGTTTTGAGTTTGTTCAAATGTGAAATTCAAATTGGAACAGGTGGGGGTGAATCTTTGTGGATAGAGACTGAAAAAATGTGTCTGGAACCCTATGTGAAATACAAGTTTTGTACAGCTCTAATATTCCCTTGTAATACTCTCCACATGAATGACACAGAAAATAGAAATATCTACTCCTGCAGCGCTCAGAGGGCGGGTGTTATGACATTGCTCCTAGCAAGTATGGTTATATGGCATCAAGTATGGCTTGACTGGACAACCTGTATTTTCATTAAGCTTATCTCAGGTTGTTCTGTCAACCACTGTGCAGTTCTATGTGTCTGTATCTATCTAGGTATGTGTTTGGCTCCATCTCTGTAGTATCTGAGCACTGCACAGACATTAATTAGTTTAACTTCAAAATAACCGTTTGAAGTATTATCCCCATTTTTACAAATGGGTGAACTGAGGTGCAGAAAGGCCTTGTTTACACAAGAAAATTAGTCAGTTTTAATCACTTTTTAAACCTGTTTAGTTAAGGTGGGTCAAAAGTGTGGCTGCACTTATTTTGGTTTAGCTTAGGCTAATTCTTGTCCAACGTAAGTTAAACTGACACAAGACTGGTTTAAATAGAAATAAGAGTGCCTACACAGCCTTTTGCTCTGGTTTAATTAACTTTGTTTAAAATCACGCTTTTAGTTAAACCAGTACAACTTTCTCAGTTAGACAAGGCCTAAGATGATGATAATACCTAGGTCTTATTTTGTGCTTTTCCTTAGTAGATCTCATAGTGCTTTACAATGTGATTTTGAAGCATCACACAGGAAGTTTGTGGCTGAGCTTGGAACTTAAACCAGATCTCCTGAGATCCAGTCTAGGGCCTTAGTCACAAGGCCATGCTTCCTCTCATGTTACTTTTAAATCACCCTGTGCTATGTCAAAGTTGGGGGTCAATTATTTTTCTGTCAAGTATAATTTATTCAGACTTGGATAATAGTCTTAATTCCTATGTGCTGTAATTCATCTGAAATCCATTCAGTGATGCCAGGGGTGAATTTACTGCAGTGTTGTTCTGTGTATGTTTTTTGTGGGTTCCTTATGTGCATGAGCATGGGAAGTACTGATTTGATATGCAAAGGACCTGGCACATGTGCCCAGGCTGGATGGATAAAATAGAAATATGAGAATTCTCTCATTTTCATAAGTAATATTGAATGAAAAATTGGCTAGAGGGGCATTTTTAGTTGATATCATATGAAAGTCTGGTGATAGTTTTCAGTTAGCAATAATTACATTACATCTGTTGTGTACATAACAGGAAACTAATTCTTCTTATGAAGCTACAGTTCATGGATACAGATTGTGAGTGTTGTACTGTTACATTTACTAACCACATAATTACATAGTTAGCCCCATTACAGTGGGTCTTGAAATGTTATGATACAGTGTATAATTACATCTTCAAGACACCCTGAAGATACAATATAAATAATGGGATCATAGAATCATAGAAATTAAAGATGAAAAAAATCCTATTAGGTCATCAGCAGCTCTATATGAAAAATTATAGTGCTTTGCTGTACTGTATCCTGTCACCAGGAATTGTTCTTTGAACGTCTTTATTCTAGCATTCTCTTCTCACATCTGTGCACAATATTCACTGACTGCCCTGGGTATAACTGAGAGTAGAACCTGAGAAGTTCTTAATTTTATTGGCCGAATTTCTCTATTTGGCTATTTACAATTTGTATAATAATGAAACAACAATATGTTGTGTTTCTGTCCTTCCATCTGCGTATCTCAAACCATTTTAGGAACGCTACTTAGCTGCACCACAGGGGTATTGTGAAGCAAAATTTCATAATCAGTTAATTATTAGCGGATGGGCAAAAAATAAATATTTTTCCTAGTGGTAGAAAGTCCACCCAGAATTGTGATGCAATAGTACACATTTTCAGCTGGTATCAACCAATTTGGGGGCTGTGCTGACCTCTGGAAGAAGGGAGGATGAAGTTGCTTTTTACTGCACAACATCATCTCCTGCAGGGGGTCCTTTTCATAGAGGATCTTTGCCAGCAGAACCCTGTATAGTCCCCCTTGAACTTAATTTAGTCCCTGGTCTTTTTCTCCAATTATTTATTTAACAAAGGTTAGCCAGCAATATTAATATCTGTTTTTAAAATAGACATCTCCTGCCTTTCTCCAAAATGTGCAATGATATAAGATGTCTGCAGAAATATATGAGAGAGAGGAACATAAATAAATGAAATTAACTAACCTAGAAGTGGTCTGTCTCTCTTTGGTTTGGCCCCATTTTGCATTATTTCCCTACGTTTTCTTTCCTATCCGGTCCAACGCATCCCATCCATATCATTCTCCATCTTCTCATTTCTGTTTCCTGTTTTCTTTCTTTTCCTCCCTGACCTTCCTCTTCTTTCTTTGAAAAGCAGGATCTCCTTTTCTCTCATTCTTTGTCTCGTTCCTATTTGTGGCAGTAGCCAGTGCCAACAGAAAGCGTGCAGGCAAAGCTACCATCTGAAAGTATGTGCCGAGCCAGCTTATAGCAGGGAGCGAAAATTTAAAAAACCCCTGTAATCAGCATTTTATAGCTTCATACTGCTTTAAGTAATGAATTCACACCCCACACCTGTGAGATGGGGGTAAGTACTGTTATTTTACAGATAGGGAATCACAAATAATACAATATAATTTGCTACATGTAGTGCCTTGTAATATGTGTTCCATTCTTGCATTCTTACACTATTTTCATTGTTAGAATGGCTCCAGTGTATCATTATCGGCTTAGACATTTTGTATAAATTCTCTCCTTTCTGTGGTGTGGATTTTAACAATGTAGAGATCAGTTGTGCCAGTAGAGAGAGAGCCCTGAGTAAAGAGGTGATGTAGAGATAT
This sequence comes from Chelydra serpentina, assembly GCA_037349315.1. Lineage (NCBI taxonomy): Eukaryota > Metazoa > Chordata > Testudines > Chelydridae > Chelydra > Chelydra serpentina. The sequence goes on along the minus strand of JBAIAC010000002.1, from coordinate 28,102,306 downwards.
GCGGCCCCTGGAGGATCTCTGGAGGGGATTGTGCCTCAGGGAAGCACAGTTCTTTCTCAAAATATACAGCCAGAGGCTCACACTGTACCTCCTTCGGGGGTGCAGTGGAGTCCCCTCTTTGTAGTTGATCAGCTCCACTAGCTATGTCCCTGTCTCCTTACCAGCACACCCTGGCTGCTTGGGGATGACTAATGCTCTATGGTGATGTTAGGAGAGCAGGATTGCAACCCATTCTTAATCAGCTATGGGTCAGATGCCCAGCTGGTGTAAATCAGTGTAGCTTCATTTACTTCACTGGAGCTGAGCTGAGCATCTGGCCCTGTATATTTTTCTTTGAACCAGCAGTGCAGCATTCCTTAGGTATGACAGAGGGGATGAGGTAACTAATTATGAAGCCGACTTAACTGCGCACACAGGTTTATACAGGTTTGCATCATGAGCATTCCCCCTCAGTTGTATTTAAAGGAATTGCACATTTTGTAAAATGAAACAATCAAGTGAAAAGTTTCCATAGGAAAGGACACGGCTGATATGTGCGCATGAAATCTGTAGTGGCTGGTTGTCTCATACCGATGTTGTTTTTGTTCCTGCGGATGGTACAGCACAAGTGCTGACTTTTTAATTATTAGTCAGAGTTGGACGTTCGTAGAATTGTGTCTGAAGTATGTGACGATACACCAATAAAGAATACAGCAAATTTTGTGAGAGACAACTGTCCAGATTTGTATTTTGGTCTGGAGAGTTTAATTGGCTGATAGAAACCCTAAAAGAATTGGTGCACAATTAGCAATAGGAAAAAAATAGTCCTGTGCAAACCCAAAGGGCATAAAATATTTGGGAGGGCTATTTCTTTCTATCATTCCCTAAATCTCTCAACTGCTTTGTGAAGTTAGCAAAATACCAAATGCTGTAGTTACTAACAGTGAGTGAGCACAAAGAAACACACATGACCAGTGGTAAGTAATACCACCCTTTTTAATGTTCCTAATCTTTTTTTATTTTCTTCCCCACAAAAAGCTAGGACCAAATTGTGTGTGTAATAACAAACTAACTGGAATCAGTGGACAATAACCTCCATTATATAAGAAGCAGTAAACATGTTCACCAAATAAACAGTATGGGGAGACACGTGAAGGGGGAACCAAGTGCCTTCTGATTTAGCTTGTGTTGTTGGCCGTTGGTTTCTCTGACCCATGTCAGGTTACGGGGGCCAAGAAATGAAGACTAGTCTTTTACCATGCTCCTGCACCTGGATTACACTGTGTTTCATTCCTAGGGAGATACATGCCTGCAGCAGGGTAGAATGAAGGCCCCTTGTATAAACGGTCACATTAAACTAGTACATTCTGCCAAATCCCGCCCTTATTGACACTGGAGTACAGCTGGAATAAGGCCATTTGACTTCAGTGGAGTTGCTTCAGATATCCAACTGTGAAATCAAGAACGAATTTGGCCCATTTGGTCCATTAAGATTAAAGTACACTGTAATTCTGATTTCAGGCTGTGCTTTTATTTAAACCACATCTACAAATGTAGCTAATAAATGTTAGCGGGAACTAATTTACATTCTAAAATCTATTAATCTAATCATACTCATTAGATAAGTCAACCAATAAAGAGGAAGTAAAGCAAACAGTGTGAAACAACAAAATGAGCTAACCAATCTAACTTAAATAATGACAGGCACTGCAATCTATAACAAAAGATCACATAAGTTAACACTTTAACAGCATTCACAATTCCATCTAATAAATATGTACAACTATACTGCTCAATGAGGTTTTTCAGACTCAGTGCAATAAAAATGTGAGACAAATAAAAACAAATTTTTTTTATGACTGAAATTCATCCATGCATAGAGACGACATACAATTTCTCTCCACGGCTTCAGCCCTATGGAGGGCTGTGCAGGAAGAGATTGGGGGTGAAATGTGCATATGGAAGGAGTGTGGGTGGCACTGCTGTGGGGGAGAAGGGAGAGCTGCACCATTGGGGCTGGGAATGCGCTAATGACGTACGTTAGAACTCCTGCACTGAGGGTGCTGGAAGTTCCCTGGGACAGCTATTCTGGCACATGTGGCTGGAAGAGCAGCTGTGCCACAGCCTCGTCCCCTGCCTATGGACTGGACCTTGGCTTTTGTCCCTCATCTCCCTTGCCATGCCACCCCCACAGAGCTCAGTAGTTCAGACTTTGTGCAGGGAACAGCACGGATTTCACCCTAAGTGGAAGGGCAACCTAATATTTAAGGCAGGGGTTCTCAAACGTCATTGCGCCACGACCCCCTTCTGACAGCAAAAATTACGACATGACCCCAGGATGGGGGGGACCGAAGCCTGAGCCCGCTCAAGCCCTGCTGCCCCGATTGGGTGGCGGGGGCGGAGCGGGGGGGGGGGGGGGGCAAGGGGGCCTGAAACCTGAGCCCCACCGCCCAGGGCCAAAGCCCTCAGGCTTTGGATTCAGCCCCAGGCTGTGGGGCTCGGGCTTCAGCCCCAGATCATGGGCTCCAGAAAGTCTAATGCCAACCCTGGCAACCCCCATTAAAATGGGGTCGTGACTCACTTTGGGGTCCCGACCCACAGTTTGGGAAACGCTGATTTAAGGCATAGGACTGGGAGCCAGGAGTTCTGGGCTTGGTCCCCTTTGGCTGATAAGCATTCATTTGGTTGGTAGCCTGGAAAATGTCAGCATTCTAAACATTTCTGTAGAACCTGCTAATATTTTTGGTGGTCTCAGTCCAGTTTATAGTGGACAGGTTGAAGGTGTCCAAAACTGCAAAGTGACCAGAGCATTTAGCACTAATTGTCATCCTTGCTGACAGTCTCTATGGAGAGACAAGGACTGAATGGGCATGGAGAACCTGACCTCTTGCTCCTAGAGGTCAATCCTCCTGCCTGTGGTGGTCTTCACACTAAAGCGAGGAGAGCTTGTATTGAACTGCTATTTTTAAAAAAAATTACATAACTCCAACACCACAGAAACCTGAGCCTGCAGTTCACTGCAGCTTGCTATCTGTCTCTGCCATTCATGGCCATGGCCATCCAATATGGAGGTTGGTGACCCTTTCACCTCTACATTCACCCCGTATCTCCTTAAACAGCAGTTGCTCCACACATGGGCCCAGGATGAGGCACGTACTATGCTATGTCTATTGTGTGGTTAAGCAGAGGACTCCATTCTCCAGAATTGTCAGGCTCTTCAAAGCCTTCTTGGAGCAGTGGGAGATGTCCAGGTCTCTGTCCCTTGTTTTGACCCCGGGACCTTCACCCTGTTTATTCATTCTTTGTCCCGCTCAGTTAAATTCTGAGTTTGGTGGCCAATCCCTACCTGAGTTACCTGAGTGGCAATTTTGTTTAAAATAGAAGAGATGACAGACTAGCACATCTTAAAGGCTTGTTTGACACATCATCAGAAACTCTGAAAAATACTCTTTTTAGACACAGTTCTAATTTTATTGATTTCTCCCCCTTTCCCCCATGTTTTCCTCTTGGTTTTTTTATTTTTAGAGACTTTATCATAAAAATAGCATCTTTGCTTCTTAGGGCCATAGTTTTAAAGTGCTCACAGCCCAGCTTCTAAATTAGCATTTACTATAATAATAATTATAAAAATAATGCCTCACACACACATTTATCATGGTATGATTTAAATAACATCAGCATACAGCAGGGGGACTGTGCCAAATAGATAACGGTCCTTGCCCCAAAGTGATTACAGTCTCAGACATGAGTAGGTACAAATTTGAAACCATATACATATGTTATTCTGATTCATCCAAAGATGTGAAAGTACCTTGCAAACAGTAATGAATTAGACTGTGAGGCATATAAGTATTGTATTGATTTAATGGATGGGCAAGAGAGGTTAGGTGACTTGTCCAAGGTCACACACTGAGTCAGGGCAGAGCCGGATATAGAATGAAGTCCTGAATTGAACTGACAGGTGCCTTCCCTGTCATGACTATCACCCTGATTCTCAGTGTACAACTGAATGGGCTTTTGGAAATGCAACTAGTTGCATTTGTAAATCTAAAAGATGTAAAGACAGCTTTTGAATGATTTTACCCATTAAGGCTGGACTCTTCTAACTGCATGTACCCTGTAAATCTCCTGAAGTCGGAATTCTCTGTTTTGATGTCACTGTGAGCTGCAGAGGATATGATTATTGTATTATGTCTAGGGCCCTACTAAATTCACGGTCCATTTTCGTCAATTTCACTGGCATAGGATTTTAAAAATTGTAAATTTCATGATTTCAGCTATTTAAATCTGAAATTTCATGGTGTTGTAATCGTAGGGGTCCTGACCCAAAAAGGAGTTGTGGGGGGTCGCAAGGTTATAGTAGGGAGGGTTGCGGTACTGCTACCCTTACATCTGTGCTGTTGCTGGTGGCGGTGTTGCCTTCAGAGCTGAGCAGCTAGAGAGCAGTGGCCGGGAGCCCAGCTCTGAAGGCAGAGCCACCGCCAGCACCAGTGCAAAAGTAAGGGTGGCATGGTATAGTATTGCCACCCTTACATCTTCACTGCTGCTGGCTGGGAGCTGCCTTCAGAGCTGGGCACCTGGCCAATAGCCGCCACTCTCCGACTGCCCAGTTCTGAAGGCGGCACAGAAGTAAGGGTGGCAATACCGCAGCCCCCCTGAAATAACCTTGTGACTCCCCTGCAACTCCCTTTTGGGTCAGGACCCCCAATTTGAGAAATGCTGGTCTCCCTCCATGAAATCCATAGGGTAAAAGCACACAAAAGACTAGATTTCATGGCTAGAGACCAGATTTCATGGTCCGTGACGCATTTTTCATGGCCATGAATTTGGTAGGGCCCTAATTGTGTCACAGAAGATTATAATTTCAGGTGTGATGTAAGCAGCAGGCACAGGTGAATTCTTAAGGGACATATTTACTGTGACCATGAGAGAGAATAAAACAACTTTTTAGCTATTGCCTTTGGTGTTTCACCCAATGGGCAAACATCACTACATGTTTTTTTCCCCTAATAGCTCTCCTTTTAAAATACATTACCAATAAATAAGAATATTTTTACTTCTGTAATGCTTTCCATCCAAAATCTCCAAGAACCTTATGCATTAATTTATCCGGAGAATATATCTGTGAGGTATATGTGTTATCCAGATTTTACAGGTGAGGAACTGATGCACAGAAAGATTTAGGGCCTATTTGACAGCAATTGTGGTCTTCAATGTGATAGTTATACAATAAAATAGCCTATGAAGGAAGTAACTGGCCACTTCTGTGTGAAAATACACAATTAGCATGTGCAAATTTGTACATATAAATAAGGTGCACTATTATGTACAAACTCCTGATAATCAAGTGATTATAGGGTTAGAAAGGACCACAAGGAGCATCTAATCTAACCCTGCCAAGATGCAGGATTTCTTGTGTCGAAACCAGTGGTGGGCAGCCTGCGGGCCGCACGCAGCCCGTCAGGGTAATCCGCTGGTGTGTCGCGAGACAGTTTGTTTACATAGACCGTCTGCAGGCACGGCTGCCTGCAGTTCCCAGTGGCTGCGGTTCACCATTCTGTATTTGGGCATTTGGCTTTTCTTCCATAAGTGTAGCACCTTACATTTGTATTTGTTCAATTTCATTTTGTTGTCTATAGCCCAGTTCTCCAATTTATGAAGATCCCTCTTAACTGTAGTTCTATCCTCCCAAGTGCTGGCAACCCCCTATCTTTGTGTCATATACAAATTTGATCAGTATGCTCTCTATTCCTATATCCAGGTCATTAGTAAAGATGTTAAACAACACCGGACCCAGAACAGATTCCTGTGGAACCCCACTTGAGTCCTCATTCCAATCTGACATCATCCCATTAATAGCTACTCTTTGTTTGAGGTTGTTTAAACAATTATATAGCCACCTAATGGTAGTTCCACCAAGCCCTCATTTCTCCAGCTTACTTATCAGAATGTTATGTAGGACTGCGTCAAAAGCCTTCCTGAAATCCAGGTATACTGTCCACAGGCGCCGACTTCCTGTGGCGCTGGTGGGAGCTCACGCCTAGCGTCGGGGGCGGGGCCCCGCAACGTCTCCCGGTGCTAAGGTAAGATGGCGGCGGGCCCCGGGGTTGGTGGGGAGCTGGCCGCGGGTCCCGGGGCGGGCGGGGAGCTGCCGGTGGGTGCAGAGCACCCACCAATTTTTCCCCGTGGGTGCTCCAGCCCCGGAGCACCCACGAAGTCGGCGCCTATGATACTGTCTATCCACCAAACCAGTTATCCCATCAAAGAAGGAAATCAAGCTGGTTTGGCATGATTTGTTCCTGGTAAAATCCATGCTGTCTGCTACTGATCATCCCTCTATCCTCCAGGTATTCGCAAACTGAATGTTTTATTCATTGCTCTAGTGGCTTTCCAGGTGGCAAGGACAGGCTGACTGGTCTATAGTTCCCCAGCTCCTCCTTTTCCCCCTTTTAAAGATGGGCATTATGTTCATCCTTCTTCAGTCTTCCAGGACCTCTCCTGTTATTCATGAGTTTGCAAATATTATTGTCTGTCAGTGGCTCTGAGATTTCTTCAGCTAATCCCTCCAGTACCCTCAAACAGCATCAGCCCCTGCTGATTTGAATTGATTCAAATTAGTCAGAAGATCCCTGATGTGTCGGCATTGAGCAGCTCTGCCTTCCGACCCACACCACCTTTGATCTTTCTTTTTTGTCTGACATGTTTGAAGAACCTCTTGACTTGCCCCAGGTCACATGGGAAGTCTGTGGTGGTCAGGGAGAAAACTTGGATCATCTGGCTCCGATTCCTGTGCTCCAGCCACAAGACTACCTTTCTCCTCTGTCTTTTTTTCCCCTTTGGTTTCGAGCTGTTTACAATGCACTGCTGGGTGCACCATGTCTCATCTAGAAATGTGGGAACAGACTTGTTCTGCTAGATGTTCCCACCAGCCCCCAGAGTTTCAGCCCTTTTTATTATAAAATGCTTTTCACATTAGTGTGCATGGAAACTCCCTTTTTTTTCTTTTAATCATTCACTGGCTGGAGTGATACCAATTAATGTAACATGGTCTCGTCCTACTCATTATTTCATCATACCCCTGCCTTATCTAATTTTTTTTCCTTAGGAAAAAAGGGATGGGTGGCTGGGAACCTGGGTGTGCAAAACGAATGGGTTTTCAGGTTTTTTCTAGCTGTGTTTTGCTTCCTTTCTGGGCCCCACAACACCATGGAAAGTCAGTAGAGGTTATTTGTGCCCTATGGGTGGAGACTAGAACCTATGGACCCTAGGTTGTGGAGTGGATCCAAATGGGCTGCAGGCTCTCCTATCATCCTGAAATCAATGGGAGTTACTTGAATCCTACTATGAGAGAACAGGGCCCTGGACATTTAGATCCTAAGCACAATTCTAGCATTCATCGAAGGTGTATAGTCTGTTCCACACATTAATTACCCATGCTGCTAACCTCCCTCAATGCCGTCATGGCTGTTTGTACTTTAAGTTCAGATCGCCTTGTACCTGTCACCTTCTTGGCTTCATCTCTTACATTTTACTGGTACCACATTCATGTCTCCATTTTACCTCCTTTTTGCTAAATAACATCCATACCTGACTATCCCAAAGAGCTATAAGCTCAGAGACCCTTTACCATCCACATTAGCCCTTTCAGAACCTTTAAAAAACCTTTGATATCATTGCTGTAATACTGCGCTGAGGATAGTAGGTGATACTCAAGGAGCTCAGCAGTTCCCTTGCGTGTGGCTTGGAAATGGACACCACAGGCAACAGCAGTCAAATTCTGATATCGATGCTTGACTGCTGTTACTTTCTCTGAAGATTCCTGGTCATTTGTCAAGATTTGGTTTGGGAGATTAGTCCTGGCCAGTGAGCTCTGATGTGTTTTTCTAATAAATACTTCTCCTTGCTGTGTGCTCTTTAAATTCATGGTTAGCTATCGCGTACCCTGAGAGCCAACACTTCAATTTAGATTCTATACTCCAGCAAGATGCCTGCTTGGATCTGTGACTTTCTAATTTTCCACGCATCAGGACCACAGATCTTAATCTATGCACCTTACAGCTCCATTGTAGTCCCCATCAGGGGCTGCATATGTCATGGCTGCCTTGCAGTTCTTGTAACTTCTCCCTACTGACCACTGCCTGGTCCACTAACCTTCCCTCCCCACTTTGCAAGTTATTCTTTTCAGTGGTTCTCTTATTTTGTGACAGTCCTTTGCACCAATCTGTGGCCTCAAATGGTCACAGAGCACATTGCTAGATTTCACCGCCGGACTCAGTTCCAGGGGGATGATGTAATGCACTTTGCATGGCGTCCTTTACATGCACTCATGAGAGCATCTTTCCCCCGCAACCCACTAACAATTTTCTGTTCAGGGTTAGAACCCCAGCAGGCATGGTTTTGCTAGTCCTTGATACAGTACAATTATCAGTCCTTGGGTTGGAGGAATTGGGAGTGGAGCAATTGAGACATTCAGCCTCTCTCTCATTCATACACACCATGGCTGTGCTGCCAATGCTTTAACAAGGGACTCTCATGGAACATTTGCCCCTTAGCCTGTGATAAAGTCTAGTGTACAAGAGGTGCAGATAATTGCAGAGAAGAGGGCTTAGCGCTGGGGAGTCTATTCATGTCTTATTTAAGTGCTGACTCTGCACTATACAGCATTTTCTTCCTGAAACATATACTGTGTGTATTTATAGTATAGCACAATGTTGGCCGTGTGATATTTCAAAGATGATGTCAGCTGAGATGAAGATCTGGGGCAAGGGTTTCAGGTATATTCTCTCCTGGAAATGATTATTACTTTTTAAAATCCTGACACATGACTTATTCCAGTGCATGCCAAGTACAACACAATTGCTCTTCTGAAGAACATTTATGAGCCTCGGGGGTAAGTCATCTTTGGCAGGGATGATTTAGCAGTACACATTGAGATGGTGAGTTCCATCAGAGGCAGGGAAATCACCCAAACCTCCCGTAAATGTGGCAGCAGGTCCTGAGAGCCTCCTGCAGCGCATCACTGATGCAGACACAGGCAAAACTATGGTGCGGGCATACAGTAGCTCTCTGTAGCCCACATTATATTGGGGACTAGTGAATATAAAATCCAACATCTGTGTTCCAGATCTGAGCAGCACTTGGGCTCGTCATTGCGGATCCATCTGTAGAAGGCATCACACAACAGTCACTTAAATCAGAGTGAGGTAAGAGAGAGGGTGGCTGGGCCCTGTTGACGCTGAGACTAGAACTGTGTTTGAAAACCATGATAAAACGCAAGCTCAAACACAACACCTACTAAACTGGATTTAAACACAGTTTCACATGCAGTGTATGGTGCCAAAATACATGAGGAACTGTATTAAAAATATAATTCAACAGGCACCAGTTCAACCATGGCTACCATCTCATAGCAGAGCAGGCCCAATAAATTTACCGAGCCATCGACAGTTACTCTGTTCCTTTTGCTTGCCCCCTCCAATCCTGCTCCATGGTAATTGTGTAGAATTCTACTTATAATACAATACTTGCTCCAGCAAATCTTAGTTCAGATCATTATTTGGGTGGCAAATATTAGAAGTGAATTTCTGGAGGTCAGTGGCAAGCTAGAGAATTCCCCATATGTGGGGAGTAATATTTTAGTAGTCATGTTCCTGGAAGACGGTGGTTATTTTGATTCAGACCTAACACTACTTAGTGTTTTCCATTTTCAAAGTGCATTGCAAAAGTTAACTAATTAATCTTGCCAGTTCTCCTGAAGATAGTTAAATGTTGTTGTCCCCATAGTATGGAGGGGAAATCCAGAGTGGTTAAGGGCTACATTTTCAAAAGTGGCCTCTGGTTTTTGAGTGCCCAACTTCAGAGCCTGATTTTTCAGGTGTATTGAGCACTCAAAACTTCCATTGACTTCAGTCAGTGATGCATACAGAGCACCTCTGAAAACATGGCTTTACGTGTTTAAAGTTGAACACCTAAAAATCGAGGCATCAAAAACTAGGGACCATTTTTGAAAATTTGGGCCTAAGTGACTCATCCTAGACCACTCTAGACAAAACCAGGATTAAATCTCTGACATTACTCAGTCTCCTGTTGCTATTGTTGTTGTTTGTATTACTGTAGTACCTAGGAGCTCCAGTCAGGCACCAGGACCCCTTTGTGCTAGATGTGGTACAAACACAGACTCATGCTGAGTACACTAGATTCTCTCCTATTCTGGCTTTTATTTCGACCCCTTTGCCCTGAGTACCCAGATCTCAATGCAGTTCTGATATGTAGTTTACACTAAACAGTGGTTTCCAATAAGCATATATTTATTATACGTGTGTCACATTTGGTCACAGAAACATTATTCACATTTTAATTTTACAAAAGATGTTAATGCTTGTCTTTGAAGAGTACCCAAATGAAGTTGTATTTGTTAGTTACACTGTGCAATGGAACAAGGTTCGCAAAAAACCAATATGGCAGCTGGTGCTGGGGTTTCATGGACACCTAGCAGCCGAAATGCTAAAAAGACCAGAAAAAAATCTATTTAAGCAATTTTTTCCTCTCTATAGGAACTTAGTCTGTCAGCAGCATAAACACTTGCAATCATGCACTTCCTACAATGCATGTGCTATCGAAAAGGGAGGTGTTAATTGCTGTGCTAATTACAACATGATTGCTTTGCACTTGTTTTGCACTTGCAGGTGATTAAATTTTTAACGAAGCATATTACTTGGCACTGTTAGCACAGTTAACACATTTCTCTCTCTCTCTCTTTTTTTATGCCTTGGGAGAAGTCCCGCGCCGCAGACCCTTCGCTGGCTGTGATGTGCTGTTGTGTTTGGAACAAGTCTCTGTTTAGTCTGTCAGTAGCAGTACCCCAGCTTCCTGCTTGGGAAAGAGCAGCAGCCTATTATAATCATACTCAGCATGACGGCACTGGCCAGATGCGAACGCAGAACCCACAGAGGTATTAGCTAAAAATTAGGCAATGCTGTTGATGCCAGTCTCCCAGATTTCATTTAAAAACTATGCCAACTCGAACCAGTCAGGCAGCAGCATCAGAAGATTTTGAAGGAAGGTAGAGAAATGACAGCAAGTTCCATGTGATTTATTTCTGCTTTACAGCGTGCATTCCCAGCTGAACCAGAGTACAGGAAACATGCATCTGTTACATGGCAGACTTGTATCTCTTTGATAAGGCTGTATGCACATAGCACCGGGTGGCTACGCATACTAAAGCTAGGTGAACTAGTCACTATAATTTATTTGACAAATTTAGGCTTCTTTGTTTATTTGTGAGTTCTCTACAAATAGACTTTGATTTTTACAAATGTGTTTATTAGTCGCAATGGTTGGATGCATTGCGTACTGTGGACATAGTTAGACCTGTGGCTTCATGAATTGTTCAGCTATGTCAACTCTGTCTTTAGCTATTTGTGTGACGGACCGGATCCAAAGACAACAGGAATCTATCCATTGACTTCACGTGGCTTTGGATCAGGCCCTGTTGGTGGAGAACTGGTCATGTGCATCATAGAAGTAATGCACAGGCCCAGAGATGGGCTACCAAAATGATTAGGGGAGATTTCCTTGTGAGGAGAGGCTGGATGGAAAAATTGGGAGTGTTTTGTTTAGAGAAGACCTAAATAAAAGAAGGGGACATGCGAGAGAGATGCAAAATAATGAATGGAATAGAGAAAGTGCTCCCTCATAATTAATAAACAAAAACCATCCAATGAGGAAAGGCAACGCATTTAAAATGATATAAGGAAATGCTTTTTTACACAACACGTAATTTGGGGACTCATTGCCACAAAATATCATGGTGTCCAAGAGCTTACCAGGATTCAAAATGGATTAAGCATTTACATGGATAATGAAAACTGCATTAGTCCCGATAAAAAATATAAGGGATACAAACTCTCATGCTTCCTGGCATAAATCAATAGCAAACTCTATTGGGAATTGGGAAGAAACTTCTCTATGAGTAGATTATTCCATAATTGTCCTAATGGGATTTCTTGCACCTTCCACTGAAGCAGCTGATATTGGTCACTGTCAGAGATGGGCTACGGAACCAGATGGACTTCGGGTCTGATCCAATTGGGCAATTCCTGTGTTCCTATATGGCGTTTCTGCTTCCTGATTGGATGGCTGATAGTTTTATAAGTGGGATGAGGGAACTCAGAGATTACAAGAAGGTTGTGAAAATATGTCTGGCATAAATCTTTGTGCTCATCCACATACATGAGTATTTATTGGGCTTTCACTTTATGCAAACATAGAAAAAAATGACTTACTAGAATGTTTGCATAAAATGAATAAAACAAAAGGGGTTGGAAATACCTTCAAAACGAATTAGTGGAATCTATCTGACAAATGTTTGTGAATGCTTTTTGCTCAGCGCGCGCGTGCACACTCTCTCTCTCTCTCTCTCTCTCTCTCACTCACTCTGACTCTGCAGGATCTGGGATAATATGTTTGGTCCCTGGAGAACTGGAATATAAGACTGGGTGGTGGCACCTACGCTGGCAGAAAGCAACGTGCCCTGTAGCTGATTTGTCTTTTAGTATTAGATGTTAAAATAAAATATAAGATTACAAATTGCTGTGAGGTGGTAGTGTTACCATACTGTCATGGCTTGGCAATTTCAGTCTGAAAGCTCATGGACACTGACCCCTAAATATTGAATAGATGATGTAAATAGATTTTTCCATAGGCAATTACAGAGTTCAGACTTAAGTACCTAAGCATCACACTTTTTTTATGCTGAGTAATTGTTCACATGTGGTGATGGCCGTTAACATAATCATAGGGCGAACAGGCCTATGAGGAATAAAAATGACAACAGGAATATGTTTTCTGCAAAGCTGAAGACTTGGTAGTAACAATTCAGGACACAGATAAGGATCTCTTTAATGTTTCATGAATTCTGTTGGCCCACAAATAGCAGCACTTAAACTTTCCCCCCACCATTTTGTCCATATGGCATTACAGGCGGCTCCCTCATGAATGGATAAATGACAGAGACAAACAGCCACTAAAGAGATGAAAAATCCACTTGTTCCAGGCCTGCTCTGAGGAGATGCTGGGCTCCTCCTGCCAGGGGATGAGCATACCCAAGTTGTACCTAATCAGTGGGCCAAATTCTGAATGGTGCCAAACTCCTGCAGCTCCCAGTGAGGTCAGTGGGAGTTGCACTTGCTCAGTACCTCTCAGGATTTGACCCACTGTGAGCTGAGGGTGCTCAGCCCCTCCTAGCTGCAGGCCCTGTATGTCGAAGCAGGATGAAGGGTTGGACTGCTCTAGTGGGTAAGATTGCCAGATGCTGAGTGTTATGGACTCTAGCTAAATTAACAGTGGGAGTGGGTATTTAACCTCGGTATCTATTTTTGTTTGACTGGAAAGGCATATGTGCATAGCCTTTTACTACACGTCAATTAATGCCATTTTTAACTGGCAAGTTTCATGATCTGTAATTTCATTAAGAGCCATATCTATTGAAGGACCACTGACCTTTTAATTTTTGCTTAATGGATTCAGTTATATCTGTGGCAAACCTTGCCATCTCCCCGCACCAAACTTCATATTCTAGGCCATTATTCACTGGCTGGCTGGCCCCCAGTGTGCTTTCACTGTAGATGTCATAACAGAAAGGAGATGAACAGGCAGCTCTCACTCCCAATAAATTAATGTACTGCAGCCTAATCCATATTCCAAATGATGAAGTTAACAACCGTTTGCAAGCCTGTCACATAATCTAAAAAAATTCAGATAGATATTTTCCCCCCCTCATGTGGGAGGAAAAAGCTGTTTCTGGGATGAACAGTTATTAATATGTTTAAGCTACAGCAGAATGTCATGAAAATGGCACAATTAATTCATCTGCTGTTTCAATCCAGTGGCTTAACATTTTGATTGGAAGCAACCTGTTCTGCATTCTATAAACCAGGCATTGGTGCTCAGAATTCAGACATCATTTCCTCTACTGCTTCTGCAGCTTCCTCCCTCTGTTCCAGCTGGGCCAAAGCTCTGTTCAGCTGTCAGCCTTTCAGTGGGAATTTCTGCTGCAGACTCTGGGGTCAGTCACCTGTGAGTCTCCCACACTCCACAGCATGTGGTTACTGGAACATGGAATCTAGGACTCAATGAAGCCTAATCAAAATCTGCCTTGCTGCTCTGGAAAATGCAGGGTTTGTCAGAACCAATCGTCCATTTTTAAGAGGCAAATTAATTTTTAGATTGTGTGACAGAGCTAAAAAAAAAAAAAAGAAACCTCTCAACCTGCTGCTGTGTGATGTACAGAGAGAGATGCATTTCCTGACATTCATTTACTGTGCGATTTCATTGCGAAAAGTAGCGCGCATAGTGTCTCTTTTAAAAGAAATAAATCAGATGCAAGTGGTTAGAAACTAAGGTTCTCAGCTGGTGTAAACTGGTGTAGTTTCATTGAAGTCAGTGGTGCCATGCCAGTGTACACCAGCCGATGTCTGACCCTAACAGCGTAAATGACACTGTGTTCTGGGAGTTACAGGTTGAGAAGAACAGTTTGGATAAGGATTCGGGAGTGTGGGTTCCAAAGTATATCCAAACTATCTTAATTTCTTGGTTTGGAAATCTCATGAGAACAGGGTTTCCTGTGAGTTTTCCACTGCTTGCATTCATGACAGAAATAATGAGAGAAAAGACTTGTATGTGATCTGTTTTCAATGCTTCCAGACCCAGTGCTGAAGGGCAAAAGGGCTTAACATTAAAGATGACCATCAACATTATCTGGATTTTTCTGACCCCCCCCGAAAGTGTTTAGCTTAGATTCACTGGTTGAGGTAAGGCCTAGATGTAGGGGGAAGGAAGGGAATTCTTTGTAGTCAACCCAATTTTCATTTTCTCTCTTTCATCATTTTGTTTTTTTCTTTTCCAGTATTAGTTGTTTTTTTCTTGATGGTCGAAATAGACCCAAATTGTGAAATTCAGATGCAGATCTAAACTTCCCCCAACTCGAGAGGTTTCTTATCTAGGGTTCCACTGTAGGCCCGCCTTTACTTGGAGGTGTAAGGCTCTTTCAAATGAAAGTCTTTTAAGGCACACTCATGATAGGAAGGGTGTGGAGGCGCTGAGAGGTGGTGTGACTCAAGCAGGTACAATGTGTGAAGAGCATGAGCCAAGGCAGCCCCTGCTACAGCTTTTTCCAGGGTACAGTAAGCATTTGCTCCAGCATGGGGTCAACTTCGCCGGATGGGGAGGGAAGAGGGAGATGGAAAGTCTTCCTGCGTGACCTGCCTCTCCCCTCCACACACACACTGGAGAGGTTAGTGCCTCTGTTGACACTAGCCTCATGCAGTCCCCGCACTCCCTGAGCACAAGAACTGGGATTGTGCCTGGCCCCTGGGTAAAGGGCAGAGGAAGCTGGGGAGGAGAGACCGCTCTGTGCACTCTTTCCCTTGCACATTCATGCACTTCCAGGCACAATCTGACCCTAACTCAGGAATTAAAAGTAAATGGCTGGCTTGTTTGGCCCCTCCGATGAATTCAATAAAACATGTATTTTCAGGATATATAAACACAGTAAATATCTCACATATATTACACATGTAATAAATGTAACACCACCAGCAGCCACCAAACACACACACGCACACATTGAATGGAACCCTTTGAGGATACTTACAAAGCTGGAAAGCATGTAGATAGGCAGTCCACTGTTCAAGAGTTTGGTATTCCCATGGCAAAGATCCTGCTAACAGTCACGTTTCCTCCTGGATGGTTCTGTTTCCAAATAAGGGAAGGCACACTTTACTCTTAAGGTTGAACTGTGTCCAAGGTAGTAATCATTTATCTGCTGAGAAAGCAAAGTGGCACCTTATCGGCAGGCAGTACGTTACGAAGTTACAAGTTCAGCTGCCCACAGATGAAGCGCAAAGCCCCTCTCCCCCATTTGCCCGGCATGCCCAACAGAAGAGTCTCTTTCAGCCATAACAAGAAACTTGGAATACTAAAGACTCAGCTTAAAAGGATAAATCATAATTTAATTTAGCAAGCACTCCCCCACATTACAAAACCCATTGGGTGCTGCTAAATCAGTGAAAATCAAAATAAATAAATGAAAAGCCTTAATGAAAACATCATAAAATACACAACAATGGTTATTGTGAGGACTCTGGAAAGGGGGTATTTTTGTACTGCTTGTTGTTTAAAGATAAGGAGGGATGTGTTGAGACTTGTGTCCAGGGTCCCCACAACAAAGGCTCAGTCACTTGGCAGGTGAAGGCATGTTCGAACCTCTGCGAGGGAGGTAGTTTTAGATAAGGATTAGGGACCAAAGACTGTTCATGAGCCCAGTTCATGTCACCGGGACTATTCTGATGAGGAAAGGGAACAGGAAGTGATCTCAGGGTAAGGTGAGGCCTTGCACATAGTCAGGTCTCTTTGTAATGTTTAGTGAACGCTCAGGAGGGAAGCTGACACGAGAGAAGACCCTGCGTGGTTTTTTTATTAACTGCAGGAACACTCACGTTTGAATCTGCTCAGCGTTCTAGAAACATCTAGTAGTGGTTCACACTGGGCATGCTCAGCAAGCACTGGCATTAATATAGTGACTCGCGTACTCATCATGTGGCTGAGGTCCCACCCCCTTGTCTCTCCTTTTCTGGGATCAGGTGTTACTGCAACCCTCTGCAGGGCCTGCCTGTGGAGACATCAGAGCCGTGGAGGGGACTGGGAGTTCTCATGCATTGGTCAGGACCATGGTTTAGCTGATCATGCCAGCCCAACACATTCCAACCTGTCCATTTGTGGGTAGGTCTAGCTAGTCTAGGTCCCCTCCACTGCACTGGCCTTAGGATTTGGCTTCTTAATCGTCTTTATTTATTATTTATTTTATTTTTATTACTCTATATAACTACATCCGAGTGTTCCCCTTACCCATTAGCAAATTTTTCCCACACTAAGAACAAAGTAGTTCTGAGACATCCAGTCTTCCAAGCACCAGTTGCAGGGTAGCCACATGAAGAGGTTTCTTTACACTCCCAGGAAGGGTAGAAGAGTGCCCTTCCTTTTTTTCAAGTTTTAGACCATTTCTTCTCACTTTGTAATAGAGTGTATGGGAGAATTAGGGCCCTGAAGCTCACTGGGTTTCATGACTATGTTGTTGGATGTGCCATATATACATTTCCTGTATTTTCATGGAATTCAGGTATAGTGGTGAATAGTTTTCTAAACCCTTGGTAATGAAATAAAATGTTCAATTTTAAAGTTAAAACTCTCCCCTCCCCGAGTGGAATGTATTATTGCTTGAATGGATTCAGTTGTTAGCCATGCTTAAGTCACAATGAGCAAAGCAAAGCCAACTGCTTCAGACAGAAAGATGAATCAGCAAAGTTCTAAGTTAAGAAACTGCAAGCCAGACTGATGGCAAGATACGTGTAGGATCCAACCATGGTGAATGTGTGTGCGCCAAGTAACAGAGTCAGACATTGTGAGGAGTTCATAACGATGAACATTTGCACAAGAATAGCTGATTTGGCTTTAGTATCTTGCTAAGAAATCCTGAATGCATACAAAGGATGATTTAAAAAAATCACTCTAACAGAATTGTGGCTTTGTCAACATGGAGGATTTTGATCACTAGCCATTGGTGTGGCTGAACCAATGTAAATCACTAGGCCCTGAGTCTCCACTTATTTTGGTGTAACTCCATTTATATTCCAGTGGAGTTAGATTTAGTTTGGTCCAGGACATCATTCTGGTACTTTTTTGGGGAGCTGGAATGGTGTCTGAGGGATAAATACTAGGGAGGGTGAGGAATCATTTAAGTTAAGTGCCAATATAGACACAAGAACAAATGGATTGTTCAAATTGGCCCTCAACAAGTTTAGGCTAGAAATTAGACAAATTAGACAAAGGTTTCAAACCATCAGAGCTGGGCTCCACCTCCTCCCCATACCCCTCCCCTGAGGCGCCGTCCCGCTGCGCTTTCCCCTGCCCACCCCCCCGCCCCAGGCTTGCCGCCTGCTGAACAGCTGACGGGCAGTGAGCCTGTGAGCTAAAAAAGCGACTTTGCGGGGCGGCGCCTCTGGAGGTGGAACCTGGAAGCGGAGGTGAGCTGGGCGCGGGGGGGCTGGCGGGGAGCTGTCGGTGGGTGTGCTGCATTTCCCCTCCCCCTCCCTCCCAGCAGCGCGCCTGGGGGAGGGGGCGGGGGCGAGGATTTGGGGAAGGGGTGAAATGGGGGCAGGGCTGGGGGCGGAGTTGGGGTGGGGCCGGGGGCACGAGCACCCACCGGCGCCAACTAAGGTCAGCGCCTATGCTCTGAAGGGGAGCATTAGGGGGAAAATAACTAACTGGCTTCAAGACTGAGCTTGATAAATTTATGAAGGGGAAGGTGTGATGAGACTGCCTACGATGGCATGTCACTGATCTGCGACTGCTAGCAGCAAATATCTCCAGTGGCTGGTGATGGGACATTAGATGGGGAGGGCTCTGAGTTACTTCAGAGAGTTCTTTCCCAGGTGTCCAGCTGGTGGGTCTTGCCCACATGTGCAGGGTCTAACTGATCACCATATTTGGGGTTGAGAAAGAATTTTCCCCCAGGTCAGGTTGGCAGAGACCCTAGGAGGTTTTTTTCCCTCCTTTCTCTGCAGCATGGGGCACGGATCATTTGTAGGTTTAAACTAGTGTAAATGGTGGATTCTCTGTAACTTGAAGTCTTTAAACCATGATTCAAGGACTTCAGTAACTCAGCTAGAGGTTAGGGGTCTAGTACAGGAGTGGGTGGGTGCGGTTCTGTGGCGGCTAGATGATCATGATGGTCCCGTCTGACCTTAAAGTCTATGAGTCTTATGGCACTTCCTGTACTTACATTCTTTCTGGCACTTCTTGAGTGCAGCCCTCACCTGCTGGTTATACTTTTGAATTACACTGCTGCAAATGAGAGGAGAATCAGGCCCTTATGTAGACAGGCAAATCTGCCATTTATGCTGGTGAAGTTTCCCCATGCTTGAAATCAGAAGTTTTGCTGGAGTAAATTGTGGCAAATAGTAGTTTTGCCTGTTTATGCCATGGGTTTGCACCAGTGGTTGTTGGCTGTGACGGGCAAATCTCCAGCGTGGACGAGGCTTGCGTAACAAGGAAGATTTGTCAGGTTTAAATGAAAAGGTGTTGCCATGTTAAATATAAATCTGATAAATATAATACTTCTCCAAATTGCATAATCATTTAAAGAAGAATTGGAGAGCAAAATCCTGAGATTGATACTCATTCTTTAACTGCTTTCTTCTCAAGGCAAAACTCTTATTGACATCAGAAACTCGACTGATTTAAGTTTTTGGACCTCTATCCTATTGTTTATAAAGCTCACTCAGGCTCTGAGGATTTGTCTCATGGAAATTGCAGCACATATCTAAGTTTCTTTTCAAAGGGGCAGGATTTTCAATAATAGATGAATGTTTAGACCTGAGATACACACTAGCACCATAAGGAATTTAGAAAGGTTACTCTCATCAGGCCTAATCCTGGATTAATTATTCAGGTCCAAATTCCCATGGGGGTTGGGTGGGAATTGTTCCTCAGGCCTGAATGAGGATGTGAGGATTGGAGGACACAGAACAGCCTTGCCAAGTTGTAGTCAGCCTGCCTAGATTTTTGTTTTTCAGTACAGGTTACAGACGAACCATTCTGTAAGGCAGTGTTTCTCAACCTTTCCAGACTACTGTACCCCTTTCAAGAGTCTGATTTGTCTTGTGTACCCCCAAGTTTCACCTCACTTAAAAACTAATTGCTCACACAAGTGTCACAGCACACTATTACTGAAAAATTGCTTACTTTCTCATTTTGTCTGTATGACATTTCAGTTTGGACTGACTTGGGGGGGAAGGGATAGCTCAGTGGTTTGCGCATTGGCCTGCTAAACCCAGGGTTATGAGTTCAATCCTTGAGAGAGCCATTTAGGGATCTGGGGCAAAAATTGGGGATTGGTCCTGCTTTGAGCAGCAGGTTGGACTAGATGACCTTCTAACCCTCATATTCTATGACTTCACTAGTGCTTTTTATGAAGCCTGTTGTAACACTAGGCAAATATCTAAATGAGTTGATGTATCCCCTGGATACATCATCTGCGTATCCCTAGGGGTACATGTGCCCCTGGTTGAGAACCACTGCTCTAACACATTTGCACCATGCTTTTGCAAGGGAAAAAATGAGAGATTATTTTGTTTGTTTTGTTAGTTTTTGAAGTCCATTGGTCAGGGTGTGTTACAAGTCTCGCTCTGTGTCCATGCAGAGGGGATATGAGTTCTTGCAGCCACTAGCAACAGAGAGGTGGCTCTTTAGTTCAGGCTGTAGCAGCTCATGCTTTTAGCTCTGGAGGTCCCTGGTTTAATCCCTGGTGTGTTGGCCAGCAGGACGGTCATCACATATGCTTGTACCAAAGAATAAATCCACTTTCTGAATAATCCTTGAGGATATTTGTCAAATATGCAGATTTGCTAAACTGGAGAGGTTCTTCTTCTGCTGTACACAGCCCCCCAGGAGCCCTTAAAGATTTTCTGAGGGTTCTACAGAGGGTCTGGGTTTCCCCAGATCTCGGTAGGCTGGCAACCTTTTCTGTTGTATTTTAATTTAGAAAAGGTTCATGACATAGCTCTTCTGACTGCCAGTGATGAGCCCTGGTCCAACCAAATCCTGAATTTTGAAAAACTGGATTCAGATTCTTTATGGCCAGGGCCCATCTTTCTGGACCTCTGAAACATTTCCTGTACTTTTATTTTTGTCCTCTTGTTCAGATGCAAATTTACATTTCATTCTAGAACACAACATAGAAAATGGGATGAGACAATGTCACCCGATCAATTTGCAACTAAGGTGCAACTTAAGTAAGGCCATATGTATACTGTGGGGACTGTAGTGGCATAGCTCCAGTCCGTAGCGATGCTGACATAATCACATAGTGTAGACGCAGCCTTCAGTGATCGAAGGGGTTTTTCTGCTGCTATAGGAACACCTGCTCCCCAAGCCACAGTAGCTAGGTCAATGGAAAGCATTTTCTATCAACCAAGCTGCATCTACACAAGGAGAGAGGTTAGGCCAGTATAACAATAGAGATCAGGGATGGGAAAAATCCACATCCCTGATTTCTGAGTGCCATAGCTATGTCAACCTAAATTTTAAGTGTAAACCAGGGCTAAGACTGATTTAAATTAAAACAAACACCAAATTGTCATTAGTTTGTGAATGTGTATGTACTTTACAATGATGTTTAAGTGTGGAAACAGGTGCTGTATTCAATGTATGGATGCCTCTAACAGACAGCGTTTGATATTAATTGAGAATAACTTTTTTTTTTAAATTAGGGTACTTTCAGTGATTCCCATTTTCAAGGCACTGTGTAAACTTAATGAAGACGCTAATGTCCTGCACACAGCAAATCACTTTCCCAAGAAAAGACGTGTATAGGAGCCAAGTTGAGTTATTTCTAATTGCCAGTGAAACTAACCTGGAAAAAAATAGACCTTTAGGTCTTGCTTAAATAAAGAGTTACATACTATTTTAAATAGCTTTTCTGTGGAATTCACTCTCAGTAAAGGTGGAAAGCATATCAAATCAAATCCTGCTCTGTGTGTGCATTAAGTGATGAAAATTGGTCTCCCATCACAGTCCCCCTGTCCCCCTACAACAAAGGAGTTTAAATACTTTGCTGAACCCAGGCCTTAATCTTGATGATAGAATACCAATATTGTAATATTTCTTTTTTGGCATCTATCTGATTTGTAGAGCAGGTTTAAGCAGAAACCATGCATTATTATTACTGTTGATGATGTTGTTTAAACATTTCGAAGACCTCGCTAATACTCTGTAGAATAAATACTATATTGGTGATTTGTAAAACTATTAGTTTTTGGAAGAGAACATAAAAAGTAATAATTTTAATGCAGTTTTACTCTGCATTTTTACTTCATAGACAAATGGGATTTTTGGGTTGCCTTTTGAGGTGGGCAGAAATATTTGCAAAAGGTTGTCTTGGTACTTAGAAGTACTAGCCATTAAAAAAAAAGAAAAAAGAGAGAAACAAATAACACCACTAGTGCTGGCCTGAGACAGCAAGTCGTACAGCTTGGCTTTGGGATTTGTTTCCCCATAGCTAGACCCAGCTACAGAGATCACTTCCTTCAGGAGGCTCAAGCTTTTATAGCACTTGGTCACTCCCTTTTTTACCATCCAGAGAGGGGGAGAGGTAAAAAGGAAAAGAAAAACCTACACAAAGGTACCTGATGTGCCAGGAGAGGTGTTGTCTGCAAAACTTTTCCTACACTGTGCTCCCAAAAGTGGAAGGCTCATAGTTCCCTTTTTAAGAACAGGATTCTGATCTGAAAGAGACTTCCTCTTACACACACATAGGGTGACCAAATGTCCCGATTTTATAGGGACAGTCCCGATTTTTGGAGCTTTTTCTTACATAGGCACTTATTACCCCCCGCCCCCTGTCCCAATTTTTCACACTTGCTACCTGGTCATCCCCCACACACAAGCAATTAAGGATTTTATTGCATTTTAGGGCTTGTCTACACTGGGGGTTAGGTTGGTATAACTATGTCACTCAGGGGTATGGATTTTTCACACCCCTGAACGATGTAGTTATACTGGTATAGGCCTATAGTGTAGACCTGGCCTTAAACTAGTTAGTAAATAGGCTCTAAGCCTTATTATATTTAAGTCCACATTCATACTGATGCTGTAGGATACTGTACATAGAATATATGCTCTAAATGCTTGGTCTGAAATAGCCTGAATTTGGCAAACTGGGCACGTTGCAGTAGCCATCCATTAAATCCTGTGTTGGATTTCTCGTAATTTTTATTGCAAATTTTGCAATATAGGATGTTTTAATTAAAGCCCAAGCTCCTGAAGACAAGTAGTTATGTGAGAATCTCAGCTTTCATTAAAAAAAAACAAAGTTACTTTCTATCAGGAAAAAAAGCTAGTCTCTAGTTCATGGTTGCAGAAAAAAGCTTGAAAACTTGATCTGAGTGCATCGTAAAAGCTCAAAATCCAGAAGGCAAAAATACCAAACCAAACAAACAAAAAACAGAGGGGGAAAAAAAAAAACCAACAACACACAAGATGTATTCTTTTTTTAAAAATCCAATGACTGTTAAACCACATTTGTTATTTTTAAGGGCTTAAATGATGGGTTTTGAACATTTGAGGTTCACAAAGTACTGTAAGTATAAATAAATAAATTAAATAAAACTGATTAATACCTAAATTATTTATATTCCAAGACGTGTGTAAATCACCCCCACCCTGATTAACCAGGTCTGGCTGTACTATATAATACTAACTAGTTTTAGAGTAACGTATGAGTGTACTCAATATCCAGAGTCCTACTTGAATGTTCTCTGAAAAATTACAGAATAAACAGAAGCCATTTTTTTCTCCTTTACAAATATTATATTGAACTCTAAAGGCAATTTCAGGTGCTGCTGAATACAATCCATTATCCTTGCTTGTACTCCTAATCAGTACAGCACAATCTGCTTCTCAAAACATTTGTTCTGAATGGCTGCTGTTTCTGAAAGCAGATGCTATTGAAAAAATGTGGCTCACAATAGCTCCACTTATCAGTATTTTCAGACAGACAAATATTCAAGTTAAGTTTTACTTCAATTTAATTAAAGACTTGTGATTACATTGCTGAAGTGCAATGCTGCATACCTTTGCATGTTTGTATTGTGGGATCCAATAAGATTCTTCTCTGTAAACTGGCTTCACTCATGCTGGTATGAATCAGGAGTAACTCCACTGAAGTCAGAGGAGTTACATCAGGGTAAAACTGATTTGAGATCAGAATCAATCCCTTTGGATCAAGTAGAGGCAGGTTTTTGAGGAGGGAAGAGAATAAACTATTTCATGGTTTCATTATTTCTGCACTGATTTTTTTTCTGTCCTATTATTTGAACAAATAATATTTTAATTTCTCTCTCTCTCTCTCTCTCTCTCACTCACACACACACACACACACACACACACACACACACACACACGCTTCCTAGTATACTTATTATAGCAGAGAATACTCCTTTCTTGCCTAGCTGAAGCACATGCATTCCCATGATTTGCACTGATAATGTAACTCCATATAGTTCCTTGATAGAATATATCACTTTTCACAGTCTAATGATCCCCCTCCTTAAGTAATGGAAGTGGTAGACTCCTGGGCTTGAATTTAAACATTTAAAAATACATAATGGTTTGCATACTGTGCAGTGATTTGTAAAATGTGAATGCCTACAAAAACCATGGTTACCAAGCATAACATTATCTTATTTTTACTTACACAACCAGTAAAACAGCTGGAGGTCTAAAATCATGGCCTGGCATTAAACGCCTTACTACATTTTAACCATGCAGCAAGGGGCTGTCCTTTCATTTGAGAGATAGGAAGGGGAAGTGCAGTGATTACTGGAAAATTAACACCCCCAGTTTTAATAGACTGATTATGCCAACAGGACTTAGAAATCCTTCTATTGGAATGAATTGGAATTTTATCTATCTATCTATCTAAAGGGCGAATAGCTGACAAGCAGCTTTGAGCTACGCACACACTAGTATCAATCTTCAGAGATGAATGAGAGAAATTACAGTAATGTAGATGATTTCCCCAATTTTAAGACCCACCTTTGTGACATCATTTAAATATCTTTTTACTCCTGTCTCTGAAAAGATCTATGTTTGCGGTGTCTTGCGCTGCTATTTGGTTTTCCTTCTAAATATTTCAATAGATATAATCATAATTAACTCCATTTGTGGAATCCATTACATCAGGTAAATTATAAGTCGAGGGTCATCTCAAACAGTAAAAACAATGCATAGAACTATATCATCCATCTCTGGCATTGACTCACATCAAAACATCCACAGATGCAAACATACACAAAAGTAGCAAA
Source organism: Chelydra serpentina (assembly GCA_037349315.1). Classification (NCBI taxonomy): domain Eukaryota; kingdom Metazoa; phylum Chordata; order Testudines; family Chelydridae; genus Chelydra; species Chelydra serpentina. The sequence goes on along the minus strand of JBAIAC010000002.1, from coordinate 28,077,407 downwards.
AGAGACAAGTATGTAGAGGTAACAGCAACTGCACTGGAATAAGAACTAAATTATTCGTCCAAGAATATACCCCTGTCGAGTTCAATCGTGCAACCCTTACTCAAGCAAAAATTCCCCTTTAATATATTTTCAATGGTTTTTTTTTGCCTGACTAGGGATTGCAGGAGGAAATGGCCCCCAAGCCCTGCAAGAAGGGGAACTCTGCATGACTGCTGCAATCTCCTCTTCTTGTGCATCTCTTAAATTATGCACCAGAGGGGACAGTAACTGCCACCTGGAGCTCCTAAGCCCCATGAAAGGGGAATTGTGTCACATGCAGCTGAGAATACCTTACCTCCCCATCAGACATTGTCTCATGTCTGACCTAAGTGACCAATCATCTCCTCAGACATTTGTGAGCAGTAAGGGGAAGATTGTCAAAGGTAGCATTGCCAAACCTCAAGAATTCAAAACTCATGAGCCAGGCCTCCAGAAATTAAAAAAGTGTGATGATTTAAAAAAAAAAAAGAGTTCTTTTGGTTTGCTTGCTGATTTTTGAGTCTTTAGGTTTCATGTTTTTAAGCCTTTCTGTACAACCCTGAGAGGACTATAAACTTACTTTTCTTTAAATGAAAGCTGAGATTCTCTCATAATCCCATGACTCCAAGAGCTGGAGCTTTAAGAAAAAAACCAAATATCAAGACACCCAGGATAAAAACCACAAGAGCTGGCAACACTGCAAAGGATGGTAAGGTGTCCAGCTCCCATTGGAAATTTTGTGTAATTGAAAATCTCCCCCGAAATACAGTCGTAGTATCAAAAAGAGTCCCAGAGATATCCCGTGTTTATTTCCTCTGCTGTAGTGACCTCGTATTCAGGTTTCATAAGTAAGTAAAACCAAAGCACCAATTAGCTGCTTAACTCCCCAGTTTCATTGCAGTACGCCAAGATTGAATTTGGCCCACTGTGTCATCTCATGTTACAGAGTTACACCTATTGGAGAAAATATAAAAACCCATTTAGTGAATACTTCATTTTTATTTTTTATTATTTTCCTTTTGGGACAATCTGCACCAGGCACTTCTGTACCTGCTGCCAGAGAATTCTCTCTTGGACATGGAGAAGTACTTGTTCAAAATGACCCCGGAGAGTCCCTGAAATCTAAGGATAACTAAGGGAGGATTTCACTCTGCACCTGATCAATATTACTCCAATATCCGGTCAGCAGACACAGGTGCAGAGTGAAAGCCATCAGCACTTTTCAAATCAGCCAAGGGACGCTGCATATTCTTCTTTTAGGTATATCCCTTCTACCAACTATAGACCTCATTTATTTCAAATAAAGGCTACAATGGGCATAAACATACAAACAGATTCTCCTACAACATTGGAAGTATAAAGAAATTAGCTATGTGGTTTGATTATTCTCCTTTCCTCGTCTGCTAGTATCATGGAACAATAGGCAATTCAATGACATCTTGTGCTCGTGGCATGCATCTAGGAATTAGGGTATTGAAATCTGACTCATATGTGCGATAAAGCTTTAAACAATTTGAGGGGAAAAAATAGCGCCTGATTCTGAGCTCAGAACACCTGTTTTACACCACTGACTTTACTGATTTAAGTGAGATTCAGAATCAGGCTCATTCTGCCTGGTATGTAAAAACCTCATTTCTATAGGTCTGGAAGGAAATGATTTTGCCTTTTCTTAAGTCACCATCTTCTGCCCAGTGTGAAATTGTCAAGGTGTAAGAAAATTTACAAAGCTTATTGTGCTGCTTAACCTTTATTCCCAGTTCATGCAGTCAGGGTTTCAATTCACCTACTCTTAAATTCATAGAATCAGAGGTATTAGAGATGAGACGGAAACATCGACTACAAACCCCAAAACCATGTAAAACTCATTCACTAGCAACCAAAAACTCATCCTAAATTCCTTGAAATATTCACTCATGTTTGCAAATGGGCAGCCCTCCCAATCCTGGGGTACTCAGAGTCAGAGAAGGCTGTGGCATAATTTAGACTGGGGGGTCTGAATAAATTACCTCTCCAGGCTGCCATATGGGCTGCAGCACTGTGCAAAATCTCCACAACCCCCGAGCTGCACGCAGGAACCCTGCCTCTGGTACACCTCTGCCAGCCCCCAGCCCTATTGTCAGCATGCCTCCTGTGCCAGGGCTTGCTGGGGTGGGCGAGGTGTTCTCAGGACACAGCTTTACACCTCTCTCTGCAGTTCCTGCACCAGGGGAATCCCCCCGCAGCGTTTAGTTTCCCCTTTGCTGCTCTGGCTCTTTTACCAGGGATCTCACCCCTGGTGTCCAGAAAGTCCAAGCCAAGTTTCACGTGAATCCGCCCCCCGCTTCTTGAATGATTCCAGTTGGATACTCCTTACACCGAGAAAGCTCCCGTTGAAGTCAATGAGAGTTGTTCTTGTAGAAGGGGGTTTGAAACTGGTCCCAGTTTTCTGCCTCCGTTTCCTCATATGTACAAAAATGGATGATGATACTTACCAAACCACCTCCCAGAGGTGTTGTGAAAATTAATTAGAATTTGATAACGTTCATGAAATATTTGAACCTGAAAAATGTTGAGTATTTTTATTAAACAAGTGTTAGGGTAATGCTGGCTTCCCTGTGTCATGTTGAATAAGGGCTTTTTAGAATCATAGAATCTCAGGGTTGGAAGAGACCTCAGGAGGTCATCTAGTCCAACCCCCTGCTCAAAGCAGGACCAACACCAACTAAATCTTCCCAGTCAGGGCTTTGTCAAGCTGGGCCTTAAAAACCTCTAAGGATGGAGATTCCACCACCTCCCTAGGTAACCCATTCCAGTACTTCACCACCCAACTAGTGAAATAGTTTTTTCTAATATCCAACCTAGACCTCCCCCACTGCAACTTGAGACCATTGCTCCTTGTTCTGTCATCTCCAACCACTGAGAGAAGCCCATCCTCTTTGGAACCCCCCTTCAGGTAGTTGAAGGCTGCTATCAAATCCCCTGTCACTCTTCTCTTCTGGAGACTAAATAAGCCCAGTTCCCTCAGCCTCTCGTCATAAGTCATGTGCCCCAGACCCCTAACCATTTTCGTTGCCCTCCGCTGGACTCTCTCCAATTTGTTCATATCCTTTCTGTAGTGGGGCCCCCGAAACTGGACACAATACTCCAGATGTGTCCTCACCAGTGCCGAATAGAAGGCAATAATCACTTCCTTCGATCTGCTGGCAATGCTCCTACTAATGCAGCCCAACAAGGACACACTGTTGACTCATATCCAGCTTCTTGTCCACTGTAGTCCCCAGGTTCTTTTCTGAAGAACTGCTGCTTAGCCAGTCGGTCCCCAGCCTGTAGCAGTGCATGGGATTCTTTTGTCCTAAGTGCAGGACGCTGCAATTGTCCTTGTTGAACCTCATCAGATTTCTTTTGGCCCTACCCTCCAGCGTATCTACCTCTCCCCACAGCTTAGTGTCATTTGCAAACTTGCTGAGGATACAATCCATCCCATCATCCAGATCATTAATGAAGATGTTGAACAAAACCGGCCCCAGGACCGACCCCGGTTGATACCGGCTGCCAACTAGATATCAAGCTGTTGATCACTACCCATTGAGCCTGATGATCTAGCCAGATTTCTATCCACCTTATAGCCCATTCATCCACGCCATACTACTTTAATTTGCTGGCAAGAATAATGTGGGAGACTGTATCAAAAGCTTTGCTAAAGTCAAGGTATATCACGTCCACTGCTTTCCCCGTATCCACAGAGACTGTTATCTCATCATAGACGGCATGACTTGTCCTTGTTGAATCCATGTTGACTGTTCCTGATCACCTTCCTTTCCTCCAAGTGCTTCAAAATGGATTCCTTGAGAACCTGCTTCATGATTTTTCCAGGAACTAAAGTGAGGCTGACTGCTCTGTAGTTCCCCTGATTCGTCGTCTTCCCTTTTTAAAAGATGGGCACTATATTTGCCTTTTTCCAGTCATCCGGGACCTCCCCGGATCACCATGAGTTTTCAAAGATAATGGCCAATGGCTCTGCAATCACATCAGCCAACTCCCTCAGCACCCCCATGGACTTGTGCATGTCCAGCTTTTCTAAATAGTCTTTAACCTGTTCTTTCACCACTGAGGGCTACTCACCTCCTCTCCATACTGTGCTGCCCAGTGCAGCAGTCTGGGAGCTGACCTTGTCTGTGAAGACAGAGGCAAAAAAAGCATTGAGTACTTCAGCTTTTTCCACATCATCTGTCACTAAGTTGCCTCCCCCATATTTTCCCTGACCACCTTCTTGTTGCTAACATACCTGTAGAAACCCTTCTTGTTACCCTTGTTACCTACTTTGCTAGCTGCAACTCCAATTATGTTTTGGTCTTCCTGATTACACCCTTGCATGCTCGGAGTAATATTTTCACACTCCTCCCTAGTCATCTATCCAAGATTCCATTTCTTGTAGGCTTCCTTTTTGTGTTTAAACTCACGTAAGATTTCTCTATTAAGCCAAGCTGGTTGCCTGCCATATTTACTATTCTTTCTGCACATCAGGATGGTTTGTTCCTGCACCCTCAATAAGGCTTCTTTAAAATACAGCCAGCTTTCCTGGATTCCTTTCCCTGTCATATTGGCCTCCCAGGGGATCTTGCCCATCAGTTTCCTGAGGGAGTCAAAGTCTGCTTTTCTGAAGTCCAGGGTCTGTATTCTGCTGCTCTCCTTTCTTCCTTTTGTCAGAATCCTGATCTCGACCATCTCATGGTCACTGCTTCTCAGGTTGCCACCCACTTCTACTTACCTTACCAATTCTTCCCTGTTTGTGAGTAGCAGGTCAACAGGAGCATGGCCCCTAGTTAGTTCTTCCAGCACTTGCACCAGGAATCTGTCCCCAACACTCTCCAAAAACTGATGAAGGACACACAATTAAGGCACTGGCATGTGATTCAAAATCCCTGGGTTCTATCACTGTCTCTGCCACAGACGTCCTGCATCACCTTGGGTAACTCATGGAGGGCCAGATTGTGATCCTGACTCGTGTTTTATAGTACCTTATACCTCAAAAAGCCCCACTGAAGTCAATGAAATGACTTCTGGAGTAGGATGCTATTAAATGTGAGTAAAGGTATCAGAATCTGGCCCTCTATTAATTTCTCTCTGCCTTGGTTCCCCATCTATAAATTGGGGATGATGATAATTCCCTACCTTGTCGGGTTGTTGTAGGAATAGATTCATTAATGCATGTGAGTTGCTCAGAAAGTATGTCGCCGAGTACCAATAAATAAATACAGTCACACAGCCATGCCAAGAAATGGACGGAGGGTAAATTCCTAGCACAGTAAAGCTTTTGAAGAATGAACATTTCATGTTAGATTGTGCTTGGCCAGTCTGTGTGCATTAAGAGGCTGTGGAAATGGTGTGTTGATTCTACCCCCTCCCCCAACTTGTCTCTTTGCAAGGCACAATCCCACCATTCTCAGTACGTAAGGCTGGGGGGAATCTACCACCTTCATCAGGGATGGGGAGTGAATGTGTGACCATAGACCTTTCGTCCCACAATCTGCTAAGCGGAGTTGGGTGGAGAGAGTTGTGCCTGCCACAATTCTTCTGGGAGCTGCCAATGGGATCGTGTCCCTCTGCATCTCTGGGGCATATGTGGTGTATGTAGATACTGCTTTATGTAATGCAGTTGCCCTACAATAGTTATTATCCTTTGACATTCACCAAAGTCCTCTACATATGCTTAAAAACATCCTCAGTTGGAGTAAATTCCTGTAGCATATTGACCTCCGCAGGCCAAATCTGATTTACACTGGCTGAGAAACTTGCCTGTACAAGGAGATTACAGTTCTTGACTTACAATACTGAAGTGGCTTATTGTGAAAACTTTTGCCATGTCCAAAGAGTCAATAGTGACTTGATTGCATGTGTAAGGATCGGAATATAATTAAAGGGGGAAGTGTTGTTTAAATACAATTCTATATATAACTAATAAAAGTCTGTGATTACAATGAAAGAAAATGGGGTTTGTATTAAATACAGGTCTCTCTCCTTTTCTATTTACTGGAGGAAACGTTGAGGTGGGAGTTTGCACAGAGCAGATAATATACGCAAGATGAATATCTGGTTTCAGTGTGTAAACGTGTGGTCCAACTGCTATCTTTACAAAAGTCACTTCAGCTCTGAGTGAGTCACATGTTTCTGAATTAGTTAAAACAAATCTGATCTGTCTAATAAAAAAATGTAACATGTTATGCATGCAGAGATACGTTATCAGTAGGTGAGCATTAAGGGGTTATTACTCTTCCTTTTATTAAACAAACAAACACTGTGGGATTTCAAATCATACACCTGTATGGAACTGATACACACAGACATGGTTCTGACTCAATAAGAGTCTTTTGGCCCCCAGATGTTCCAAATTCACAGTAAATACATCTGTTTTTAACAGTTTCCAGGCATGCTAATGGGAATGCACTCACAAGTGGGCTGGATATCATTTGCATGGGAAAAAATTAAATATACATTCAATCCAGTTTGAATGTCCCTTCGCTTTCACTAACATCTGCCCCATTCCCCCTGAAATCCCGCCTCCAAAAAAAAAAAAATCAAAGGAAGCAATCTGAATGACAAAGCAGCTTGTTATAATTGCCTGACTTTATATCTTGACATTGTCTTGCATGTGCGTAAATGTATTTTAAGTACGTTATGTGGATAGAAATGATGCACTGTTGATACGCAGTTTGAGCCAAGAGTTATCAGCTCTGTTACTCTTATGAGCCCTGATTCTGCGTGGTTAAAGTCAATGGGTACTTTGCTATTGACTTCATTGAGCAGAGGATCAAGCCCTTATTGTTTAGGGCCAGGTTACGATATCATCTCTCATATCAAATATTTCTTATTCCATGAGCAGTCCCATTGAAGTCGGTGGGAATTTTTGTAGAGTGAGGTGCTACTCAACGTGAGTATGGGTCTGAAACTCTGACCCTGTGTGCTCAACTGGAAAACTTGAACGTAAAAAAGCATAGCATTAATGCAACCTCAGTGCTGAGAAATCAGCAGCCAAAAGTCAGGAAACTCCAGCCAGTTAAAGTTTCTGAACCATGCCACACATCCTATGTATCTTCTAATAGGTGTTATTAACACAAACAGTAAAACACAACATTTTACATTTGATAAAGAAAACAAAAATGCTACATATGTGCAACTCAGCGGAGTTAATGTTGTGATAGGGAAACATTTGGTAATTCGTGACTTTTCAATGCATGATTTATAGGCTTAACATTTCACTGTGAGATTTTTTGCATTTAATTTCCCTTTCTTAAATAAGGGAGTGACAAAGGAAAAACCTTGGTCTATTATCTTATGCTAGCAGAGCTTTTAAGCTCTTTGAACCACAGCTATTTGGCTTGTGTAATTTACAAGTTCTACAGGCTTTGCCAGAAGAACTTGTCATCTCCTTCCTCCATACCTGGTGGGGATGTAGATCTCCCAATGTGCTTTAAGGAGTTTAATCTCTGGCTAAGCAGCTGGTTGCACTTATTAGCAGAGCTGATCAGGAATATTTTTGACTACAGTTTGGGGGTTTTTTTGGTCAGGAAAAGCCAGTTCCTCAAAACTGAAACAATTTGCAGGAAAGGGTTGGTGTCAATGAATTTCCCATATTAAAAAAATTTGAAGAAAGTTTCAAAATTGTTGAAACTTCCCATTTTATACTTTCCAAAGTTAAACATTTTCATTCTTTGAGTCAAAATGACTTTTGAGTTTTTCCATTTAAGTACACTTATAGTTTTTTTAAAAAGTATAAGAGTAAGAGAAAGGATAAGAGAAATCACAATGAAATGTTTTGAAATTATTGATCTGATCCATTTTCTTCCAATTTTTGGATCTTGCAAATTTGATCCCGATTCAGGACAGGAATTTTTTTTAAATTTTGAAAATTCTCCTGGGACAGGAAAACCATTTCCTGCCCAGCTCTATTTATAAACTCCATCCCTAGCTCTAGAATTTGTGAACTCTCTCAAATTTACAATCTCCTCAAGTTTCAGCGGATACGTTTGTAAATTCCTATGACCCAAATACCTGTGCAATTAATGACCTGTGCACACATATGCACCACATCCACCTTTGAGTATGTACTTAGTAGTTTAACAAAAATGCAAGCTCAGTCCTGCTTTTTCAAATGCTGGTAACTTTGTTAATTTAAAACCATCTTTTTAAAACTTACCCAAAGAGAGTTACTGCCCATCAAAACCGTTTTTTAAAACACCAAATTAAGTGTGTTATGGTTCAGCCCTTTTAAATTTTTTTGACAAGAGTGATATTTTTTGTTAACAATTGGAAAACTCAGTTTTTATCCTCCAAAGACTCCAAAATGGCTGAAATGATTTCGTTAAAACTTTCCAAAGATATTCACCTTTAGGCAGAAATTAACCATGACAATTTCAACCTCAAAATTAAGGCTTACATATTTAAAACTGTTCACTGGTTTTTGGTGCTTCCGTTTTTGTGTGCTCAACCTGAGAAACCCTAGGTCTGATTTTTCAAGGCTGAGCAACCACAGTTCCCACTGACTCCAACTGGAATTTTTAGAGCTCAGCATCTCTGAAAATAAGGCTCAATGGGGCTGAAGATCACTTTTGAAAATTTCACTTTGTGTGTATTTTGGAAGGTCAAAGACATGTGAACTAGAGATTGGAGTGGAAATTCAGGGCAATGGGAAAAGGCTCAGTTTTGCTCCCAAATGAAGTAAGAATAATTGACTTTATGGATTCATAAATTTTAAGGCCAGAATGGACCATTATGACTATTCTGTCTCATTTCCAGCACCACAGAGACCATGGAATCCCACTCAGAATTTCTGCATTAAGCTCGTAACTTCTGGTTGAACTACAGCATGAATGAATAGGAGCAGAGCAAGCCCTCCAATGGAAACCATTTTGGAACCTTAAATCTAACTACTTTGACTGATGTAAAAGCTATTAAAGCAAGGAAGACACGATGGATTTTGTTTCACCTGCCCAGCCCTGGTTTCATGGATTCAGAGGTTCCATGGCCTAGAAGAGACCATTGTGAAAATCTAGTCTGACATCCTGTTGTAATGCAGTCCATAGAACTTCTCAGAAAAAAATCCTAGTGCATATATTTGAGAAAAACATTAATTCTTGATTTAAAAATGGCAAGGGATAAAGAATCTACCATGACCCTTGGTGGATTATTCTACTGGTTAATTACCCTCAATTAAAAAAAATTACACCTTATTTCCTCTTTGAATTTATCTAGCTTCAACTTCCAGCTATACCTTTCTCTGCTAAATTAAAGAGCCCATTATCAAATATTTGTTCCTCAGGTAGGTACTTATAGCCTATCATAAAGTCACCATTTAGCCTTCTCTTTGTCAAGCTAAAAAGATTCAGTTCCTTGAGTATCACTATGTCATGTTTTCTAATCCTTTAATCATTCTTGTGGCTCTTCTCTGAATCCTCTCCAATTTTTCAATATCCTTCTTGAACTGTGGCCATCAGAACTGGACAGAGTATTCCAGCAGCGGTCACACCAGTACCAAATACAGAGGTAAAATAACCTTTCTACTCCTTGAGATTCCCTTGTTTATGCCTCCACAGATCTCTTTAGCCATTTTGGCCACAGCGTTACACTGGGAGCTTATATTCAGTTTATTATTCATCATGACTCCAAATCTTTTTCAGTTACTGCTTCTCAGAATAGAGTCCCCCATCTTGTATGTATGGCCTAAATTCTTTGTTCCTAGATGTTTACATTTGCATTTAACCATATTAAAACACAGATTGTTTGCTTGCACCCAATTTACCAAGGAATCCAGATTGCTCTGTATCAATGACCTGTCCTCTCCATTATTTACTACTCTCCAAATTTTTGTCATCTCCAAACTTTAACAGTGACAATTTTATGTTTTCTTTCAGGTCATTGATAAAAATGTTTAAATAGTGTAGGTCCAAAAACCAATCCCTAATGGACCCCACTGGAAACACACCTGCTCAGTGATGATTCCCCATTTGCAATTACATTCTGAGACCTATCAGTTAGCCAGTTTTTAAACCATTTAATGTGTGACATGTTAGTTTTGTATTATTCTAGATTTTTAATCAAGATGTCATGCAATGCCAAGTGAAATGCCTTATAAAAGTCTAAGTATTACATCAACATTATTATCTTTATCAACCAAACTTGTAATTTCATCAGATTGTCTGAGAAGGTATTATTTTCCATAAACCCATGCTAATTGGCATTAATTATATTACCCTCCTTTAATTCTTTATTAATGAAGTTCCATATCAGCTACTTCATTATCTTGCCAGGGACTGATTGGTTGTACAGGGACAATTGATGAAAAATGGACTATGTGCATGAGAAATGATTAGTGCATTTGTGTGTGTTGCTGGTGTATTAGTGAAGTTTTCTGAAAATTTCTCACTGCTGCTATCTGTACTAGCAGTGTTGGGAACTTTAATAAAGATGGGCTGCCGACTACAACTGATGTTTTACGCACCATGTAGACCTGCTGTATTTATAATTAGATCACACTGTTCTTGAAATGTCTTGGAAACCAGTGATCCAACTACACTAGGGCTCCCAACACTGCTAACATGAGTTCAGTGAGTGTGAAAAACAGTGGGAAATGTTTGCAAAATTTCCCTATTGTACATGAGGCTTAAATGACGATTTCATGACACCTGGGCCCAAACCATCACGAGGACCAAAATTAAGGCTGTGGAGATTGTCCAGCACTGAGTGTGTGTTTGTGTAAAGGAGGAGAGAGAAGATGAGAGGGAAGGACTCATAATGTGGGCAGACGGTTTGTCCCTGCTGTCACAGATATCAGATATTTCAAAGTACTGAACAGTAGCATTAGAAATTGGTAGCCAGAGTGGCCAATTGTACATATTTTAGAGAATGTTCCAGAAAACAGCACTTTTGTCACAGCTACAAGGACATTGGAAAAAGTCTCTGTTCATTTCTATGTGCCATGAACGATTTCCATACATGTAGTAGTGCAATATTCTTGATCATTCCTCAGTAAAATATAAATAGTTAAAAAAATCCCTTCCAGTAGTGTTTCTAATCACACAAATTATTTTTTTTTACTATGACTGGGAATGGCAGGATAAGTATTAACATAAACAGCCCCTTGATCCTTTTTGCAGATTTTAGACTTTTTTTTAGTACTTTTGTACAATGGCCCACATACTGATATTTATTTATCTGTAGAAGAAATGAAAGCATACTCCATTATAAAATGTTATATATATTTTAGGAGGATTTTTTTTTCCAATTTTGAATACTGCTGGATCAAAACAAACAAAAACCCCAAACCCAAAAACAAAACAAAAAACAACCCATAAACCTCAAACCTGGAAATAAACCTAACATTCTCCTTTACAACTCTTAATCAAATCCCTTCATTTTCCCTTGAGCAAGCAGTCCTTAATTACATTTTACAGACACAACAATGCACCTCAAGTTGGTCAAAACAGCTGTGGGAAAGTTTCCACTTGAAGGAAGTACAGTATTGCTGGCAAGGATAATTCAACTGGCCAAACTTTTGTATTAGCACAGTGTCTTCTGTCTTCTCTTAGGTCAATTTGTGTCTATGCAAATTCTTACTAGACTCATCCCTTCCTGCTGGTGTTTCTTGGAAATTGGGGAGCCAATTTTAAAATGTGGGCGCCTCAGGCTGAGATTTTGAGGAGAGCCAAAAATTTGCCATTCAGATACCCAGGCACCTATATACTGATTTAGGTATTTTCATCAGGATTTAGGGAGAAAATGTTTTGAAGATAGAAGTTCTTAAATCTATATTTATGCACCTAAATAATTCTCTGAGTTTCAAAAGTGTGAGCATCCACAAGCTGCAACTGAAGTCAAAAGGAGATGCTGGGAGACCAGCACATCTGACATTCAGGAATTAGGATGTGAATATTTCCATTCTTATTTTCACTAGGCTTTCCAGATCTATCATCTACACTGTTTTACTAAGTACAGCTAATGGTTAACCTGTGGATAGATTGGCATTTCCTCTAGTTCACTCCAATTGGTCTCTGGACCTGTTTGACATGCCCCTAGCCTCCAATTTATAGATTTCCTCCTTGGCTTGCATATAATGCGTTCTGAACCTGCTCCTTAACTGCTTGCAGATATGTACCACTTTTGTAAATGTTTCCCTGAATGCAGGGCCTGATTCTCCTCTGATGCCAGTTTTACACTGGTATAACTCCCCTTACTTCAAGGGAGTTATCCCTCATTTACATCACTGCACAATAAGTCCCTACATGCTAAGTACAGGTTCACTTAAGTGATTAGAATAAATTGCTTATGTTGCACAGGAATGTGATCACTGAACTAATAGTTTGCAAGGCACCTTTTCTCAGGGAAGCTGGACCTTTTGTCTTCACCGATTCATTTTACTGTAGCAAAGCTGTGGTATTTAAAGGAATATATTCCATCATTTGTTTATTAAATTTCCCCCTCATGTTCCTTTTATGTCTCTTTCACTGGATGTTTCAAAGTCTCATGGGATCTTAGACATTTTTAAAGTAACCCTTATCTAAATCTCTGAATTTTGCAATTCATGTTTTCTCATGATACTCACTTCCTATTGGCCTCCTTCCATTAATATCTTGTAAAACTGAAAAAGCATTACATTAATAATGAAACATTAATTCACAGGAGCCCAGTGTATCCTTGATCATGACTAATATGTTTTCTCAGATGTGTCTATATTACATTAGACCATCATAACTTTCCTTTATATCCAATAATACATCTCATCATTGTGCCATACACAGCACAGACCTGTAGCGGATTGTTCAGATTCCGAGTGATTTCCTGAACTAAATCCATCCTAATAAAGCTTTCCTTTCTTTCTTTCTTTCTTTCTTTCTTTCTTTCTTTCTTTCTTTCTTTCTTTCTTTCTTTCTTTCTTTCTTTCTTTCTTTCTTTCTTTCTTTCTTTCTTTCTTTCTTTCTTTCTTTCTTTCTTTCTTTCTTTCTTTCTTTCTTTCTTTCTTTCTTTCTTTCTTTCTTTCTTCCTTTCCTTTCCTTTCCTTTCCTTTCCTTTAAGATAACATAGTTCATTTTTTCTTATATTGGCTTTACGGGTAATCAAGGATGCTGTCATTACATATCAAAGAAAACACATTACAGAAATGAATAAGGAAGAGCCCTTAATATCAAATGTAGTGTCTCTCACCAGCTTGCGTTAGCTTTAGGGGTATGTCAAAGAGGAAGGTTGAACTTTTTATGAAAACACAGGGGTGAGAGTCTGGAGAGCTGAATTCTATTCTCAGCACTGCCACAGAATTTCTTTGCAACCTTGAGCAAGTCACAACCTTTCTGTGCCTAATTTCCTTGTCTGTAAAATGGGAATAGTAGCACTTCTCCACCTCAGAGGCTGTCTGGGAGGCATAATGCATTCATCTTTCTATAGTACTTTGACATTGTTGGATGGAAATTGTGGAAATGCCAAGTGTTATCTATCTGAGCTGTGGTTCCAGTCCAGAAGATCTAAAAATTTCATGAAGGGTCAGCAAATTCTCCCCTCTGCCCCTTAAAGTCTCAGTTTTTTTCCCCCCGTCACACATCTGTGCATTAAAAAAGCACTACACTGTAGAACTCTTCCAGTGTAGTGCAAATGGGGCCCTGTTAATTGTAGGGCGGATGAGGTTTCCAAGGTATACAGTAAGTAGCCTTGACATCTTATCTTATTATGGAAATGCTGGTCACAGCTTCATAGTTTAGGTTGAGTTGTGTTTGCTCTTATAGCAGGGATTTACATGCTATGTCATATATGAAGAATACAGCATGTCCTCTCCAAACACATAGCACTTACTCTTTGAGTGTGGAATGAATTTTCTGAGAATTTACAAATAAATCCATGAATTAGTTTGTTTAAATTAATTTGAAATGGGTCCTTTAGAGAGGTTAGCACCCTCCATTAGACCGTTTTTATCCCAAAAGCTCTCAGTAGCAGAATAACGCAGAGTCTTTTTGATCTTTCCATGTAAAGCCCATTTAAATTTCATGCATAGCAAAATAAAGGACAAGAGGGGATATGTTTGCCTTCTGTAAATACATTGGAGGTTAATTCCAGGGAGGAAGAAGAGCTATTTAAGCTAAAAGACAATATTGGCACAAGAACACATGGCTATAAATGAGACATGAATAAGTTTAGGTTGGAAATTAGAAGAAGGTTTCTAACCATCAGAGGAGTGAGGTTCTGGAACTGCCTTGCAATAGTCGAATTGGGGCAAATAATGTAACTAGTTTTAAATTGGAGCTTGATAAATTTATGAATGGGATTGTATAACTTTCAGTAAAGCCCTGAGATGGAGTGAAAGGAGAAGAACTAATCTGTTTACAAAAGATGGTCTGTTAAAATGATTTTAACCCCCTAAGGGAATGTGGAATTTTGGTACATAATACACTGGTGTTAGTTACGGTGGAATCTCTAACGTCGATGAAGCTCCAAAGGCTCCCAGCATTTTTACTGCTTTGTCAATGAAGACCATGAACAAGTTCATTTGACATGGTGGTAAAAATTGAAGAAGTTGGCAGAGTTTTGTCTACAATAGGCTTCCAGCATTGCTGCTGGCCCAGTGGTAGCAACTGGTGTAGATTTTTGGATAACATTTGTGAGTGCTTGTGTACATGAGAAAATGTTACTGGTTTAACTTACAACAGTTTAAAAATAGATTTAGTTGAAAGCCTGTGTGGACACTTTATTTCAGTTTAGGAGGGTTTTTTGTTTCGCTTAAGATGGTATGGGAGCAACTCTACCTAAATCCATATAAACAAGAGTAAGAGTGTCTGCACTCACAAACTTGCACCAGTTTTAATGAAATCATATTAAAAAACACACCTTTAGTTAAACTCGTGTACATTTTTGTGTAGACCAGGCCGTGGTATATACCCAACCAAAGCGAGCTGAAAAATATGAACCTTTTATCTTTAGTCAGAAAAATTTGGTTGGCAGTTTTCATATTTATATAGCCACTTCATATGACAAGACCCAGATATCATTCCTTGTCTTCACTTACTGAAAATTTGTCACACATTTGTGCTTGCCTGTCACAGCTCTTTTGTGAGTTGTTGTGCGTCTGGGACAGTGGAAGTGAAGGCAAGCTGGGAATGTCTTTTTAACCTAAATTGTGTTAGTCTGATTCTCTACATAACTACCTGACTTTACTTATGGTTATGTAAAATAGGGATGAATATCTAAATCCAGGATCAAAAGCCTCCTACACATGAATGGTTCATTTAGGGGGGGGAAAAAAAAGAAGGCAGAGCTGTGCCAGTGAAAGCATGGATCATTTCACATTTCGCTTTGTGAAAGAGCAGAAAGTAAAGACAAAGAGTGAAAATGTGTGGCATTTCTCAGAAACATCAGGTCAGTGGGCAAAGTAATTATGGAAACAGAGCTAGAGAAGAAAGAATACCGTCTCCCCCGCCTCCAAAAAAATCTACTTATTCACTGGCTGATGACTGGCTGCATTTCTAGGATGGCTTTAATGAAAAGAGTGGCGAAGTTATTGACCAGTGGGTAATGAATTACATTCTGGAGTATTTAGATAGTTTATCATGGTCCAGAAGCCAGCACTGCAAGTCAAAAGAGCAAAGCTTCTATTATATTAGATGGCCTATGTCTGAGACTTGCTCCTGAAGTCCTGCTGTGGCTGAATATAGGACATAAGTTCCTACCAGAGTCGTCATCAAAGGAGGGGAAATGAGGCCTGCTCTAAAGTCCTTTTGAATTTGGAATGAGACTAGGGTGACCAGATAGCAAGTGTGAAAAATTGGGATGGGAAAGGCGGGGAGAGACAACTATATTAGAAAAAGCTCTGAATATCAGGACAGTCCCTATAGGTACATCTGGTCACCCTAAATGACTCCCATTGACTTCAGTGGCTTGGGATCAGGCCCATGCTGCTCAAAAGATGTGCAGAGCACATGCTCACCTTTTATTTATTCTTTTTTACCTCATAAAGGGGACAGAGGAGATAGCCAATCATGGAGGGGCTGAATGGGCTTCCTCCCTACTATGAATTAGACTGAAAGTCCTGGAACATTCCTCTCACATGCAATTACCCGCCTTTCCCCTCATACTTTTACATGGATGGAACCGGGGGGGGGGGGGGGGACAAATGAAATTTTGACCCAAAAGTTGGTGCTGAAATGGAAAAATCAGCCCAAGTGAGACATTCATGTGTCCTACCTCTCCATAGCAGGGAAATGAGTTATACAAACACTGGGACCCAGCAGATATATCAGCCATTTAACTGATAGCCTCTCAACATTTGGGGTCATCAAAGCTGTGTTGGTACTCCACAGAAGGGGTAGCTGTGGCCTCAAATGGTTTGTTTATAATTTGATAAATCAAAATTGGAGTAGGATACATTGGTAACTGATTTGTAAGGTAGCTGGTGCTAATTAATGTGAAATAGTTTAGAGCTATGGTGCTTCCCCAATACAGGGCATGACCTACACTGAGCAGAGGTCGTGTGAAGAAGATCTATTTGGGTGGTGCTCTTTCATGCACTGGATGGATGCTTTCTCACCTCAGACTGGTCCCCATCTTCCCATGATGCCTCCCTCCTGCTTGTCTTCAGACCAGCCTTCACTGCTCATAAATATAACATTGTACTTTCTACACAGTCCAAACTAGCCTGCTCCATGGAACTTTCTTTTGCTTCATCTGAACCTGCCTCCCATGAAGTGTTTCACTGCCTTCCACTTTGACATTAACTATGGCGATACTAGTGTTTCTCTTTAGTTTCTGTGAGGGCCAGAAACAATCCAGATTATTAAACTTTTCAGTACAGCCAGACTCTCCTAATGGCATTTATACACAGTAAAAGTTCTTTATTACAAATGAGGGTTTTAATTCTAAGCTTATCTAGATAGAATGTAATTTAAAGCCATTTAGGATGGCTCAGCCTTCAAAACAAACTCAAGATTGTTTAATTAGTCATGCAAGTCACTGAACGTTACCCATAACACAAAGCAACTAAAGTATTTATTAGTTTTAGAGCTAATTTAAACCCTGCTTGTTCTAAATTTTCAATAAAATGCATCCAGTGTTAAGCACATTTTATTTTTAATCTCCAAATGCTCAGTAAATTTTATTTGTCAATTTCTGAGTTGCAAATGCATAGCCAAAGTGTGGCAAAACCTGGAACTAAAACTAAATTGTGCCACTTCCTAAGATCCATTAGAGTCTATAGCAGTAATGTACTCTCAGGCAAGTGCAACTTGTGATATTTTGATAGCAGAAAAATATTTGTAATTGTCTTTAAAATAGCAAGAAATAAGGACATAAAGTCCAGTCCTGAACTCCTTGTTCCTTTATTCTGCACTTAATCTTCTTATAGGCTGTGTGGAGAAATAAGAATAAATACCAGTAAGCAGCCTTGCAGAAATCATTACACACAATAAGAAGGCAGAATGGCCCAACTCTGATTACAACAAAGTCACGTGGAAAGGTTTAACTGTAGCGTCTGCAGAAGTGATAGTGAATATGTGTAAAAGAAGGGACATGATTGGGCCCAAACTTGGCACAGAATTCTGTAAAACCTGGTTATTGCTTTTCATCCATATACCATGCAGGAATAACATACATGGGCATGTTTAGATGCATCAGCTCATGCAGAAAGGTGTAGCCACTAAGGAGGTGAATATGTGGTTGGGGGAAATAGAGCTGCCTCTAGCCGTGATCTCTTAAAAAGGCCAGCCAAAGCAGTACCATAGTTTGAAGGCTTGGATCTGGGCTAATGCCAGTGCCTGACATGTACAGAGATGTGATCCTGAATTCAATGATTTCAGGTAGGCAAACTGGTCCTTGGACCATCAGTGACATGGTCTCTGGAACCTTTCCTAAGCATGCAGTAGGGAGTTAAGGAGGTTTGAAACCATGAATTTAGGGTTTAGGAGTCTGAGACAAAAGGTGGTCCATTGAGGGGGAGAGATGGTGGAATTGTCTCTTTTCCAAATAATCTGCAGAATGAAAGAACTGGAAAGCTGGATAACTACTGCACTAGTTAACATTGTGCCTCTATATGCCCAGAGCAGTTCATGTCCTGCAGTTTGGAACATGTATAGTGTATGATTGCCTTCTCTGGACAATCAGATTTTCCAACGAGTGGTATTTTGGGGCAGGGGTTCTTAATTTTTTTTTTCATGTCATGACCCCCTTTTCCCTATCAGGACCCCCCAACTTCCCCTGAAACTGGCTTACATCTAGCCAGGAGCCCCCTTTCCATTTAGCAATATAAGTAGGGTGACCATATTTCCCTATGCTGAATACGGGACACCTGGTAAAATTACTTGTATTCAAGCAAGGTCTACAGCAATCAGTCAGAACAATTTAGTACAAATGTTCAAATTAACATCAAGTTGACAGCTCCTGTTAAAAAGAACTACTGCGTAGTTGGATTCTTTTTATTTACCTTGTTATCTTTAAAGCTTTGGGGTTCACGCAGGGAGAGATGACACACACACACACACACACTCCGTACACCTCTCTCACAGGGGATGTGTGACCAACTGAATCTCCCGTCCCTGCCGTGTGCTCTCCGCCCTCCATGCCTGGCTAGCTGGGCCCCCGGGATGGACCTGCCTCACCTGGTGCTGCGTCTTCCCGAGGCAACACGTGGGGGGCATGGGCAGCGGGTGGAGCCCCTCTTTGGGGAGGCTAGCCCCTGGCTCTGCCCCTTCTGCCCGCACCCTCCCCACAGCTGTAATCCCAAAATCCCCCTACCCTCTCTCACCTGGAGTGCCCCCCCATGGCCGCCGGAGCCCCCAGCAGGCTGAATCCCCGAGTGTCCCCCTGTCAGCCGGAGAGCCCCTGGCTGGCCGAAGCCCCGAGCGCCCTCCCCCATGCCTGGAGGAGCCCCGGGCCAGCAACGGCCATACCGTGCGTCCCCTCCCGCCCAACCTGCCCAGGGGAAAAGCATCTGTTAGAAGACGCTTTTGATATGTCTCATGCAGGTTCCGGGGCAGCTGAGGTGGTGGTATGGGCCTCCTCAGCCACCCTGGAACCTGCCTGGGGCATAATAAAACAAAAACGTTGCTGCCAAAGTCCGCAACTGGGGCTCCTTTCAGCTCTGTGTGGGAGGGACAGGATGGAAACTGCTTCCAGCCGGAAGGGGGCAGGATGACCTGGCCTGTGTCTTTTGCAGAGCTTCCCCCCCCCTCACCCCTGTCCTGGCAGCTTTTCTCTTCCTGCCTGCACGCTGTTGAAAGGCAGTTAATACCTCCAAGCTCCTGCTGGCCACCGACATAACCCGGCCACTTATGGCTACCACGCAGGCAGGAAGGGGTTAAGCCCTAAGGATGCATTGTGCACCAGGGCCCAGGGAACCTGACTGCAGGGGCTTCAGTGACGGGGCCAGAGAGGTGGCTCAGCAGAGGAGGGTGCTTAGGGGATGGAGCAGCCCCACACTTCCTGGGGACAAGGCCCAGGGCAGAGAGGCTTCCCCGTGCCAGTGCTGTGCGGGGCTTTGGCACACACTGGGCTCAGTTCCTCCTGGCCAGTGCCCCGGGCCGGGGGGTCTTGGGTTTTCCCAGGGCACCGGCCAAGCCAGAAGCAGTGGGGGAAGGAAGAAGCTTGCAGGCCAGGCTGTTGGTGAGCTGAGCACTCTGACCGGGGCCTGGTTCTCCGCACAACACTGAGAGTGGGATGCACCCAGCGAGGGGGGATATGGTGCAGCAGTGGGCCTGGGGGACAAAGCAGTGAGAGGACAGGAGAGGGGGAGCACATAAGTGCCAATGGGTGGCAGCAGAGGTGACAGGTAACAGGCCACTGCCTGGCGCCTGCCCGCACTCACCAACCACTGTAATTCTCAGTGCGCAGCCAGTGCTGGCTGGAAACAGGATGGGGGCGGTGAGACCCTGCTGGCTGAGAGAGACCCGGCACGCAGCAGGGGCTGCGCTGATGGACTGGCAGGGGGAATGCCCCCCCCCCCACTCATGGCTGGTGAGCAGGGATCTGGCCAGCAGCAAAACCCGCCAGTTCTCATGGTGGCGGGGGAGAGACAGAAAATACGGGACAATTTGCCCGTTTTTATGAAAAAGTTGGCATAACCGCAGGAAGGCTTAAATACAGGACTGTCCCTTTAAAAATGGGATGTCTGGTCCCCCTACATATGGGAAGGCCAGAGCGTTTGCGACCTCCTGACACTTGTTCATAACCCCCAGGATGAGAGCCTGTGTGTGGATTTCTACAGGAGCCCATCACCACAGTGTCTGAGCACCTCCCAGATTATTTAGTTGTAGTGTATTTGATCGAGTTTTTGACTCATTTCCCCTCATGGTTATGGGAAGCTCTGTTTGGGGAAATTTCCACATATTCTCCTGCTGCAGGGAAGGAATGTCTGTTTGCTTAATGGAACAGTGAATTTTGTAGATAGGTCTTCCACATGCTAGACGTTTGTGCATACTATACAGTTGGGCATGCTAAATTGGTACCCATCTATATAGCTTTTTTGAGGATACATGGCTTTCCCTACCTGACCGCCAGAATTTGGGCCAAAGTATTTTATATACTTTGGTTTTGTAGACATAGGGAGAAATCTTTGCGTCACTGAAATCAATGGGAGTTTTCCCAGTGACTTCAGTGAGGCCAGAATTTCACTCTCACTATTTACATTTTAGCCCCCTTCTAATTAAATTGTGTGGTGAAAACATTTTCCCTTTAATGATCAAACCTGCTGAGATTGGTGACTAAAGGATAGAAGTTATCACTGGTCAGTTTTACTGCATATTTTGTAGCCTATTCAGTATCTCAAATGCCTTTGCTTGGATTACATTCATTCAGGTGAATTGGGTTGCAGTTTCTATTAACATTTGTCATATATTCATGCTAACAGTAACTTCAAATACATGAGATTATTCATTCCCCCTTTACATGACAATTAAGTATAGAACAACACCCCTTTCGGTTTTTACCAGGATTAGCCATGTGGTCAAGAACAGATTTACGTGGGAGTTATTTATTTTTGAGTATCCCTGAATAGTGATAAAATGGTGGCATGAAAGAGAACTGCTACATTTATTTAGGTTGTTCTCTGCTTTCGCTGTTTTTCTTTCTCTAATCCTCCTTTTTCCTATTGTAAAAAAACAAAAAGCCCTGTATATTGTTTTACAGAGAAAAAAGGAGCATAAAAATGGTGACTGCAGAAGAAACAAATTATGTAAAGTATAATTCACACATTAAGAGAAATGAATGAACGGTCTTAAACCAATTAATCTTTTCAGAAGTCATATACGGACATAACAGACAAATATATGAAATATAGTATTGGCCAAGCTTGAGAAGCCCTTACACTCAACTTGATGGCATTTCTATTTTTGGGTGGAATGCAGTCACTTTTGAATGCTGCATGTGATCAATTCCAAATTTTCAGAGAGTATTCTTGGCATTAATGGGCAGAATTGTATTGATTTCAGTGAAAATTGGAAAAACCAAAAGCAGGCAATGGTGGACTCAGAGTCCCTGGCTTCTGGTTAGCAGAGCCACACCTTTAGCCACCTCTGTAATTGTCTATACATCAAAGAACCAGATGACTGCAGAAATTAACAGATTCCAGCATAACAATACCCTTAATTTTAGCTCTGCCCATGTACCAATTAATCTTAAAATGTTGACATCCTGAAAGAGAAAGAAAAGAAGGAAGAATAAGAATGGTGGGAGAAAATGGGTGCACACACAGAGCCCCTGACATGGGGGAACAATGAGGGACCCTGGGAAGGGGAGGAGAGGCAAATCAGGGGTGGGGAGAACAATGCTCCTGCAAAGATGGAAAAGGGGGGCACACAGAAGCCCTGGTGGGGGAGGGAGAATGGGGGATCTGGGAATGGGGTGCACACAGAGCTTTTGGAGCTTTTGAGGGTAATGGAGAGATGCAGGGAGCCCATGGTGTGTTCAATAAGCTCAGCCTACTGAAGCAATAAAGTGTGTGATCCCCTAGTATATACATATATCTATAGCCATAGACAGATAAAGATATAATTAAGTATATCTTTAGTTAGTGTTGTTCTGGGAGGAATTAGTATTTAGAGTAGAGGACTTAGAGTGGTGGATTCTCTACCTGGCTTTGACACTGATTTGCTAGGTGACCCGAGATAAGTCACTAGGGGTATGTCTATGGTGCCCACTAAGCCCATGCTCTGACTTGGATTTGAGCTCAAGTCCCTGTTCTATCCACACACAAATCAATCTGACTCAGGTCAGCAAGCACTCAGGACCTGGGTCATAGGACACTGTTAAGGGGTTTGGTCAGAACCTGAGTCCTTCTGTGACTAGGGTCCAAGTCCTGTCATTTTGCAGTGCAAGCCACAGACTGAGCCAGAAGGTCTGTGTAGTACAGTATGGACGTGTTAGCATGGCTGTGAGACCTGGGTCTAACAAGTGTAAGCCCAGGTTTACAATGCAGTGTGGACACTCAAGTGCAGGTTTGGAAATACTGAGTCCACAAGCCCAGGTCCCACAGCCCTGGGTTTACAAGGCAGTGTAGACATTCCCTTACTGCTTATTTACATGAGAAAATGGTATCAATTTAACTGAATTGTTTTAGTCCTCTTGTGTGGACATGCTTATTTTGGTTTAAGAGAGCCTTGTATCAATTTAACTCAAGTCAGTTCCTTACTGACTTAACCTACATTGATATGAGGCGCTGTTCAACTGAAACAAGTATGTCCATACAGTCTATATAATTTTACTGTCCTTCAAGTGATTATAACCCAGGCACCTGATTCTGATCTGATTTACAAATGTGTATTGAAGAGTAACTTCAGTGAACTCAGTCAAGTTATGCCATTTTGAATCCAGTGTGAATGAGATCAGAATCGGGTATCGATACAAAAGGCAGTCATGATCAATACGTATATGCTGAAAATGCTAATGATTCACTCATCACTTTAATTTCTTTGGGTTGTTTTTTTTTGAGCTCTCCAGCAGAGAGATGGTGATCTAAAATCTACATTTTGTATTTTGTGTGTTATCCACTATAATTTATGCATAATTTAAAAATAATGTAACTTACAAAATTTAGCCTCCTTGGTCATTTTGTACTGTAACTATGACTTCCTCAGCATTTTCTACTCTTCATCCTTCTTCTTCCCTGCACTAAAATTATTTCCCAAGCAGGTTTTATTAAGTGAGATGAGACACTTTCATTAGCATCTATTAGAGTCTTGTATAAACTAGATGCCTGTTGGGCATTAAATCTGATTCTTAGTATAACTTCATGTGAATAATGCTTGATTAATCCAATCAATCAAATGTTTTAAATAATCATGAAAAGCAGTAGTTTCTTTGGAACCTCTTAGTCTATAGAGGAGCTTGTATCAGAGAGTGCACCAATCACACACACAACACACTGGTACAAGATACTTTTATCAGAGAGTGCACCAATCACACACACAACACTGACACTGGTACAAGAAATCAGAGCTTGGGAGAATATCATTTATAAGGCAGTTGGCTTCATGTTTTGAGCAGACAAAGCATGTGGTGAAATGCCAGAACGCTAAGGGTGAAGAATTCTGACGCTGTAGATACAATACAAATTTATGTTTACTTAGTGTTAATTGTCTGCTTTCTCCTAGGATACCCTTTAGGGATGGTATTACTTTTTGCAGTGGTTTTCTCTTCCTCATCCACCTCTGTCTTCCTCATTTCCCCTCTGCCCCTATCTTTTTCCTTTTGATTACATTGTATAGCATGTAAGTCTTCCCTGTGATTTGTCTCTGTCCTATAACTGATGTCTTGTATAATTTGTCTTTGCTTGGTATGTTTTATGTCCTGTGTAAGTATTTATGTTTGGTTGGTTAGCTGTCACTGCAGAAGGAGAGTCAGTTATAAAAATATTATGACACTCCTATATGAACTGATTGTACCTGTCAGACATCTGGCTCTTACATTTGTAATCTATATATCAGTACTGTGTTTTTATTTTTAATTTTCTAGGTTTATTTAATAAAAACTGATATAAAATTAATATTTCCTAAGCATTGAGAAAGCCATGTTTGTCATCCTCAGATAGGTCAGCTATATTAAGGAGACCTTTTTGTGTCCAACTCAATCACTGAAGCCTAACAACATTCAATTTAATACATGAGTTGTTCCAAATACTGTGTGTGTCTTTTGATTCAGACCTGCCACAGAGCCCACCATGCTACTGTATGTTCTTTGTTTCACGTTATCCATGTCTGCCTGCTCATCAGCTTTTCAGATTTGAAATCCTACAAGTAGAAAAGTAAAATTACCCCATAAGAGAGAGTTTTAATGGAGTAAATAGACTTCTTGGAGTGCAAAGCTCAGCCAGTAACAGATTTCCAGACAGAGGGCCCGATTCTGATACCACTTACCCCAGTTATACACAGTGCAACAAAAGTGGTTTCAGTGAAGTTACTCCTTACTTACACCAATGTGAGAACAGAATCAGGCATAAGGAGTCAGAGATAAGAGTAAGCTGTAGTAACATACCTAAGATTCTGCTGTATTAACATTTATATAGACAGGAAGAGCTGGCAGTCTAAGCAATTGCTTAGGGCCCCGAGCAGTTCAAGGGGCCCCCCATTTGCTTTTTATTATGTGTGGGGGCAGGGGGGTAATATTCCTGCTTAGAGCCCCTAATGGGATAGCACTGCCTCTGTACAGAGGCTTGAGGTATAAATATCCAGTCTGGATTGGAACTTCTTCAGAGTTCTAGGATGTCTGAGATTCAGGATTTTGGTTTGTCCCATTATAAAGACCAAACAGTATCACATATAATCTAAGGTTAACATTTCCCAAAAGTACCCAAGTGACTTAAAAGCCTAAGTCCCATTTTCAAAAACAACTCAAGCACATAAAAGCCTAAGTCCCACTGACTTTCAATAGGACTTAGGCTCCTTAGTGGCTAAGTCACTTTTGAAAATGAAATGGGAATTAGGCTCTTAAGTGACTTAGGAGCTTTTGAAAATTTTACCCTAGATCCAGACTTCCCCAAATCTTGCGGTGTTTGCTTCAGGTGTTTTGGTTTGAGCCCATCTCTAGGATACGTGCTAAGATAATGAAAAGAAAAAACCTGGTCTGTTCTGTAAAACATGCCTTAGCTCACTTAGTATGTAATACTCCCTAAATGTTAAAATGCTTGTGTTCTGAGTAGGACAGCTGTGTAATGGGGGTTGTAGCCACAGTATTCCAGTGGAAAGGCTTATCTGTCAACTGTCTCCATGTGAGAACTTGAAACCTGTTATTTATGTCCAAGTAAAGCATGCATAATATATAGGTGTCAACACTTGTTCTTTGGATAAACTAGGGTACAATTGTTTTATATAGTTTCATGTAAAGAACCCTTATTAGGCATTCAAAAGGGGCACTATCTCTAATGGACTTTTATTACTTTTTGTGGGAGGAACATAAATTTACAAAGGAGAAGTTTTGAAATACTGATTTTTTAAAAACAAAATACTGGAACTGAAAGCATGTGTTTGGTATTAATAGACCTTGGAATTGAAAGAGAAACCCCCCCTCTCATACCCCTTTGCATCCTCTGTGTTCTTTTTAAATTATAAATAACACAGTACCCCTTGAAGCACCTCTCAGCAGCAGCAGAAAATAAAACAGTAAATGTTATCCAGAGGGAGCTTGTACCAATCAATGTGATTTAAGTGAAGTTTAGAATAAAGTAAATGTTTTCATATATTCTAGTAATCTGAAATAATACATAGCCCTCAGAATTAATAGAAGGCAATAATTCAATCAAATGGTTCTGTTAACTTCATAAACTTCTGAAAGCATGGTTTGAGTGAATTAAGAATGTCAGCAGAGCTTGAGTGGCATTTATCAATATACGATTAATTTGGAAATATATGTGTTTACAGGGTAGTAAATGTAAATGTCATACCAGTATAGAATGTAGCTCACTCTTCTACAGCAGCGTGGCCTATCTGGAGGAGATGTAAACCAGAGATCCAAACCCCTGCTAATCTTGGTGCCACAGCTAAAATCCAGCTAGGGTAATTATATGGTGCCTACCCATATTCCTATTGCAAAGTCAGTTGGAGAAAGCACTTTATCAAACTGTTGAAGCATTTCAGCCCTAGATGCAGCTGCATCTCATTGGTGGATGAATTGATCACAGATGTATAGTTTGTACGTTGTTTACGTTTCTTAATGCTCTGTGATTCTTTGAGATGAAAGGTGCTACATCTAGGTATAATTTATTATCCCAGTGATCAAGTGGTGGTAGCATGATAGAATTTCCAATTTTTGTCTTTGCCATCATCAGCAGGGAGGTGATCAGAGAAATGGAGTATATTTTATTGTAATCATTGTATTGGAAACCTGGTAGACAGTACCACCGGAACTCTCCCGCGCCCCCAAATGGACTCTATTTTTAAATTGACCCACTGAGTTTGATAATATTTTTTTATTAAATAAATTCAGTTTCCACTATCATTTGACTAAACATTATATCACCTTGCCAAACCAAAGAAGAATTAACCATGACACAGCTCACAGATCAATACATTATACAACAGACACATTGTTTGCAACAACTATGCATGGAAAAGAAAACATTACCATTTGCTTATTATTTCTTAGAGTCATGAGACGTGTGCTAGGTGCTTCACATCAAACATGACATGACTGGAGCGAGAGGTGGGAGTGGGGAGGGCAATAAGATAAGAGCTTGATCTTGCATCTTTCTGAGCACTCTGGTTCCTTTCCAATAACACACTTAGGCACATGCTTAACTTTACATATGTGACTTCAGTAGGACTTCTCATGAGTTTAAAGTTAAGCTAAATGGATTGCTGGATTGGAGCAAGAGTGCTTAGTGTGTCTTGCAGAATTGAGGCTGAAGGTAGGGTTTTGAATGAGGAAGACAAAGCTAATTTCCTGTAGGGTTTGCAGAACAAATGGACCTTAAGGAGGGAAGAAGTTGTGGACCAGCTCATGAAGTGTATTCCACATGCAGGAGATAGCATGGAAGAATCAGATATTGAGGTTACCATCACTAGAAGAGGGTGTGTGTGTGTGAATTGCAAGGGTTATTTCAGAGATGCACAAACCGCATGTACCAAATTTAGAATGAGAAGACAACCTCTCTTGTTTGGAACAGAAAAGTCCCATGTAGTCTAATTTGCATAACACCAAATAAGAGCATGAGGGGAAAAATAACCAGCCGTTATTGTTCTCGTGCGTATTCATCCTTTTCAGATTTCAAGTTAAGATGTTGGTAAATATTTGGGTTTATGTTGGACTTTATATTTAGATTCTCTTTTGGATAGGTCCATGACCATAAAAAGTACAGGCAAATTGAATGTGCCTGGAGGGAGGAGGAGCTGTAAATGGAAATGATGAGTTGTACTTTAGTGCAGTGGGTAGAGATTCTCCTACTAATAGTTTGTTTAATATCCTTGGACCTCCAATAATGGGTGAATTTATGAAGGGATACTGAGAGCTAGCTTTGGTCTTTGAGGACTGCACTACAGGGTTGTGTATTAACTACAATATTTGCTCATGAGGACTTCCTGGCTATTTTGTGACAATTCCCTCCCTATCCCTTCCCACCAACAAACACAAAAATACAAAAAAACCCAAACCAACGAACCCCCAAATCACAGTATGATTTGGGTTGGAAGGCACCTAAAGTGGGTCATCTAGTCTTTATACTCATGAAGCATCCTTCATAGACACATGCAAGTATAGCCTTGGATTTCTCCATGTACATATGCACTGGTGCTGAAAGCATGACGGCATGCTAACTACACGTTAGTGCTTTCTGTATTATCAGCCCGATCTCTAAAGAAAATAATTTTTTTCAAGGAGAATTTCCAGGGACTAAGTGACCACTAGTTAGTGTGTGTTTGCTCACAGAAAAGCTTTTAATAAATGCCCTATTCTCTTAGTGCCTGATCATGCAGCCCTTACTCACACAAGTAATCACTTTGACTTTGGTGGCAACTGAAGATGTTTGGCTCCTGACAGAATCAGGCCTTTGTACATTTCCTAGCACGCAAGAGGTAGAAAAGATTTAATTCATATTAAACCTAGAGACAAAAGGGCCTTTGCTGTCAGATATGCCTGTGAAGACAGCCTCAATCAATTAACAGAACATTGCCCAAAGAGGAATTTTCTAGATGCTGTGAATGCAAAAGGAATGTTACATTTTTACTAATGTCAGCTCTGTGGGAGGAAAATCAAAATCGCTGAGTTTTCCAACTTTGGGGATTGGCCTTTCTTGTACTATTGCCGTACCTATTGGGTCAGTTTTTCAGTACCTTTCTTGCACCTTGGTATCAGTACCACTTGGTACAGTATACTGATTCTACGCTACAAGTATATTGAATAACCCAAAGTATTGTAAGACGCATTTGCTCCAGCTATGCACTGTGGCCCCAGTCTAGTAACGCACCTAAGCACATGGAAGACTTTAATCATGTGAGCTGTCCCATTAATGGGACTCCTCCCAAACTTAGTTACTTGTGTACTGAAGTATTTTACTAGATCAAGCTGTAAGTTTGGATCAACGTAAACAGACTCTTTACACACGCACCGTACAGAATTTAATCAAGACTAAACGTTTTGGCAACACTTATAAAAACATTAGCTTGCAGACAAAAGGTCTTATAAATATTGATGACCTCTTAACTGTTTAGAAATATGAATCTTATAACATCTCATTGTACCATTTTGTTACAGTGATATTTCCTCCCTCGTTAAAGTATATCAGGAGAATATTGTTTACAAACACAATTAAATAATCATTGTGAAGTATCTAATTTATCGAGGCATAAATGAACGTAAGGGCCCAGATCCCCCAGGGTGAGCCATTCACTCTGAGCTCCTTTGGCTCAGTGGTCAGTGCAGGATTCACAGTGTAGAGGAGAACTTCCCACTGATATAAAGATGGCAGAGGCAATGGAGCTGACCCTTTCGCCAGTTGCCCCTGCCCTCCCCTTGTTAAGGAGCATGGCAGGTCCGAGCCTGGAGTTGGAGGCATGGCCAAGCAGAGCTATGTCATGGCAAATATCCACTGGTGAAAGGTCCATTAGGCAGACTTTAATCATGTGAGCTGGGGCACAAGTTAGAGCAGCCAGGTGGCACTAAAACAAGGAGATCATGTAACAGGCCCCCGATGACCCCCTCACTCTCCTTGTGCTGAACAGAGCCTGTATGCAGGGAAGAATTAAGAATCCAAATCTAATTAAACAAAACCAAATGAGAAAGCAAAGCTAAACTAGCGCAAATGACCAGCCCTTTCCCATGAAGGAAAGCAAGAGATTTATAAAAACAGGGGAAGGAGACAAAAGTTCAAAGGGAGGGGGAAAAATATAATTCCCCTATGTATGGTGCTTGTTTACTAGAGTATGTGGGTGCACCATATGTATAGGGCTAGCAAGCCACAGCACGAGCCAGAAAGCCTCCAAGCTGAGACTGCGAAAAATATATACTTGGTTTAAATCCACAGAATTAACCAGTAACCAAGGACCATTGGCATGGGCTGGGAGGGTGGTCCCCAAAACTATGCAGTCCAAGCCTAGGCCTTTCCGTTCCACAAGGAGCCATGGTCAGCCTCTCCCAATCACCTGCTGGCCAGCCTGTCAGTAGAATGACTTGGAGAAACAAGAACACCCATACAGTGCTACCTCAGGGAGATATAGCTGGCCCTTCCCGTTCACCGAGTGGTCAAGCCTGTAAAATAAGTTTTCATTTCATAGGGAAACCCCTTGTCTTGTTAGCTGACAACAGAGGTTCTCAGATCTTGTGTATCCTGGAAGAGCGGTCCTCCTTTGGCAAAGCAGCCTCCTTATGATTGCTTACCTTGTCCCATATATATTCCATTACCTTCCTGATAGTAGCTGAAGTTTTAGGGCCTTCACTCCATGCTGGACACTTCTGGTAGGTGTTATGAGGCTGGGCAGATTTCAATCCCTGTCTCTGGGAGAGATCTTGACCCAGTGTGGGGTAACACATGACACACCTTTATTACACAGATTTATTGCCAGTTACACAGATGTGCATGCACCTTTCCACATGCAATTTTAAAAGTCTAGCCCTAAGCCGGAAGGGCCAAATTATGTGTTGACATGTATCCTGTGCAATTCTGTTCATTTCAATACAGTCTTGTGGTGCTGAGAATTTAATCACTTAAGGTAAGTGTTCTCTTTTGTGTAATGGGACTGATTCTGACTTCACTTGCATCCCTTTAAGTCCATTGACATCAATGAATGTACTCCTTATTTAAATCACTGAAAGTGAAATGAGAATCTTGCCCAATATGATCATTATTGTATCTGAGAGGGAGATGTACCAGTGGGATAATAAAAGGCCTGGCAAAAGAATAAAGCAATATGCAGTGGCATATATGGCATAATCCTGCCTGCACCTATATTTTAAACCAGCATAATTATGAAACACATAGATCAGCAGAATAAAAGGTGATTGTTATTATTCTGTAAGACAATTGCTTCCATTGACATATGTCTTATTAAAGAGTTACCAAATGTGCTCATATGTAAGGTTTGCTTGTCTGGCTATTCGCAACATTGTAGAAGTTAAAACAATGAGGAGTCCTTGTGGCACCTTACAGACTAACAAATGTATTAGGGCATAAGCTTTTGTGGGCTAAAACCCACTTCATCAGATGCATGGAGTGGAAAATACAGTAAAGAGGTATAAATATACAGCATATGAAAAGATGGGAATTGCCTTACTAAGTGGGGAGTCAGTGCTAATGAGCCAATTCCATTAAGGTGGAAGTAGGCTATTCTCAAAAGTTGACAAGAAGGGAGTAAAAATCACTTTTGTAGTGCTAATGAGTTCAATATAATCAAGTTGGCCCATTTCAAACAGTTGACGAGAAGGTGTGAGCAAGAAGGTGAGAGTATCAGCCGGGAGAAAAATTAGTTTTTGTAGTGATCCATCCACTCCCAGTCTTTATTCAGGCCTAATTTGATAGTGTCCAGTTTGCAAATTAATTCCAGTTCTGCAGTTTCTCATTGGAGTCTGTTTTTGAAGTTTTTGGTTGAAGAATTGCCACTTTTAAGTCTGTTATTGAGTGTCCAGGGAGATTGAAGTGTTCACCTACTGGTTTTTGAATGTTATAATTCCTGATGTCCGATTTGTGTCCATTTATTCTTTTGTGTAGAGACTGTCCGGTTTGGCCAATGTACCTGGCAGAGGGGCATTGCTGGCACATGATGGCATATATCACATTGGTGGATGTGCAGGTGAATGAGCCCCTGATGGTATGACTGATGTGGTTAGGTCCTATGATGATGTCCCTTAAATAGATATGCAGACAGAGTTGGCACCGGGGTTT
This sequence comes from Chelydra serpentina, assembly GCA_037349315.1. Lineage (NCBI taxonomy): Eukaryota > Metazoa > Chordata > Testudines > Chelydridae > Chelydra > Chelydra serpentina. Next base: position 28,046,092 of record JBAIAC010000002.1, on the reverse strand, counting down.
GTTGCAGGGTTTGGTTCCTGGGTTAGTTGTTTTTGTTGTGTGGTGTGTAGTTGCTGGTGAGTATTTGCTTCAGGTTGGGGGGTGGGGGCCTGTCTGTAAGCGAGGACTGGCCTGTCTCCTAAGGTCTGTGAGAGTGAGGGATCGTCCTTCAGGATAGGTTGTAGATCCTTGATGATGCGCTGGAGAGGTTTTAGTTGGGGGCTGTAGGTGACGGCTAGTGGCGTTCTGGTACTTTCTTTGTTGGGCCTGTCCTGTAGTAGGTGACTTCTGGGTACCCTTCTGGCTCTGTCAATCTGTTTCTTCACTTCAGCAGGTGGGTATTTTAGTTTTAAGAATGCTTGATAGAGATCCTGTAGGTGTTTGTCTCTGTCTGAGGGATTGGAGCCAATGCGGTTGTATCTTAGAGCTTGGCTGTAGACAATTGATCATGTGGGGTGTCCTGGATGGAAGCTGGAGGCATGTAGGTAAGTATAGCAGTCAGTGGGTTTCCGGTATAGAGTGGTGTTTATGTGACTATTGCTTATTTACGCTGTAGTGTCTAGGAAGTGGACCTCTTTTAGAAAGTCTCCTAGTGTTGAACCACTGATCTATATGGGAATAGGTTGTGGTTTATCAAAATACCAATAATTAAATATTATTTACCATTATAATTGCATTCTAAGATAGCTCCAAGAAACAATCCCTCCCCCCCGCATATTGGTTCATGTTCTCAGTTAAGTAATGTCACTGCGTATGAGAGCTGGTTGAGATTTTTTTTGACAAAATGTTTTTTCATTGGAAAATGCTGATTTGTCAAAAACAATTTTTTTTAATGGAACAGTATCTGTTTTAAGGAACTTTTGGTGGGAAGGTGTCTGAGGTTCAAGTTTGAATTTAGAGAAGACGACCAACCCCAGAATTAACCAGCAATTCATGGCACTCACCTGGGATGTGAGGGACCCATGTTAGAGTCTTCCACATCCCAGGTGGGTGTCTTAAAAACAGGGTCGATTGCTCATTCTGGGTGGGCCTCTTGCTTGGTTTTTTTTGTTTTGTTTTGTTTCTGAAAACATTGGAAAGGTCTCATTTTTGCTCTGAAGCAGGATAAAAACAAATGTCCAAACCTTGACATTTTTTGTGAAATAGAATTCTTATTTTCCAGCCAGCCCTACTATGTATGTTGTAGCTCAACTTATTTGAAAGTTCTAGATGCAGAATAAAGTTAACATTCCAGGAAATCATATCTAAGGGCTAGAATGGCTGATTGCTTGTCTGTGGGTCGGGTGTGGTTTTTAGGCAAGGTTTGTACAGAGTGTAAGGTGGCACACATACATACTTCTTTATTCTGCCCACAAGATTATAGGACATTACATCCCATGCAGAGGTGTAGCAGTAAAAACAGAAATGGGTAAACTGGCCTAAACTAAAATTCATATTCCCCAGATGAGACATGGGAAAACTCAGTTTACCAGAGTTTACTCTTAACTACACTAGTCGTCACGTGGTTCAAAGCACTATATATATGTGTAGAGCTGTTTGGCATTTGGCATACACTGCCTGGCCTTAGCGAAAGAGTGACTTGCCACTCAGCGACAGGAGCACAGGCTACTCACGCGCTGAACAAACAGGCTGGTATTGTGGGATTTCCCGAGTACCCATCTCAGAGAGAGAGAGAGAAGGAGCTGCTGCATTTCCACCACTCAAATGAAGGGACAAACAGGCCTGAGGATTCCCTCCCAAGTTAGAGCCAGAAGGGCGAAGGGTTTAAATGGAGGAAATCCCTTCCCACCCAGCACGCAGTGGGAAGGAATGTAGGGAGATCTCTGCTCCCCAATCCCTCCCAGTAAAGGAAACCTAGGAAATAGGTCTTAGGGAAAAAATGTTGGGGCGATAAATATACTTATAAATGTATGCAGCTAAATATGTAAATTAGGTGAAACACTCAAGCTTTTGACAAGTTGCCAGTGCTGCTCTTGGTGCAGCAAAAGTTTAAACCATCCCCAAAGCATGGGGGTGAGATACTGTGAGGACATGTATTTCTTTAAGCAAGAAACCAGTCAGGAAGAGCAAGGGAATGTTTTAGGGGAAGCAGAGAGAGAAGCAGAGTAGCTTTAGGGTTACTAATAATCCTTATTCTAATAAAGGTCCTGTTTTAAGGTTAGGAGAAAATAACTTTTCTGTAGTTTACCATTGTTACCACTGCCATTTCCAATATGTTTTCCCCCTTGAGGATTCACTTTTAAAGTCCTGAAGAGGTCCGGTATGTTGTGTGGGTTTTTTTACTGAATTACTTTACTCCACAGCTCCATTTAGCTTTTCTTCTTGATATTACTTGCTATTCTATCGTATTTATTAGGTGAAGTTCTCCTCCTTATTCATATTCCCATGCAGTTCTTGGCCCTATTCTCAGGTTTCTTTGTTTAGGAGGTTGTCGATATTAAAAGCTATATGTTGTGCTAAGACTGGTGGAAGAAGGCTGAAGGAGAGTGGCATTTTGAGCTTGTTAGAGGTAGCATGAGGAGAAATGGAGGAAGCAGAATAATCGTATAAGTGCTTGTCATTCTTAGATCTCTCAAAGAGCTTTCACAAGGTAGGTTAGCATTATTATCTCCATTTTATGTGTAGGGAAAATGAGGCACAGAGGGGAGCCAAGTGACTTGTCCAATGTCATGAAACAAATCAGAAACAGATCTCTGGTTTCTTGATTCCCAGTGTGGTGCCCTGTACACTGGACCTTAATGGTGGTAACTGGAGCATAGTGGAGGGGTGTAGGCAGAGGGAAATATCTCTTAAGTAAATTGTCAATATAATTGACAGAGGTGAGGTTCAGAAGTCAGGGGTTTAGCTGGGGAAGAGAATCCAAAACTAATCCACGAATCCAAATACCCCTGAACTTTGGAGAAGTTTAGATCTAAACGTAGCAGGTCAGGTCCATCTCTTCTTAAAAAGCAGAGGCAAAATTAGCAAAGAGCTGTGGAGGAGGGAATGGGGAGGGAGAGAGGAAGCAGAAATGAGGGAGGGAAGAAGGGGACATAAAGGCTGAGAAAGCTGCATACTCTAGCGACAGGAATCGGGGCCTTAAAAGAAAAAAACCCTCACCTTTATAATCTAGAGATTGTACAGGGTATAATAAAAAGTGGAAAAATGTGTGTGGTGGTGGTGGGGATGTGTGTAGGTATTGTTAGATACATAGCAAAATATACACTGAAATCTGTAATTCCAATTAGTGGGCCTACTTCTGCTCTCCCTTACACCAGAGTAAGTCATCAAGTGTGACAAATATATATAAAATTGGTTTAGCACATTAGTTGCTGAGCTTTAGAAGGCTGGCTTGAGCAAAATGCTATTGAATCAGCTCCTAATACTTCATGTGAATGGACTGGATTGAAAAACAAATTAATTGGATTCTTTAAGAAAACACTGTTATGCTTTGGCTCAGGTTGCATCAGCACACATTGTAAACTCAGCAGCATTTCAGAACAAAATGCAGAAGTAAATGTTTGTTTAGCTCTAACAATCATTGAGGCCAAAGCACGTCTCCCTGGTTGTCACATTCCCTGTTCATATATTATTTTTATGCTCCCAGCATACAGAAACAGCAGCTGGGGGAAGTTTTTACTTTGCATTTGACAAGCTGTATTTTGCTATTTTTCAGCTTGCATTTTTCTCCCCTCACCGTGAGGAATGATGTCTGCAAGGAGGCTTAGAAACTAGAAATGCTGGTTGGATTTGTATTGAAAATTTAAACATCATCTGTGCAACTCCTGGACTGCTCTTATTTTATTGTTTGGGTTTTGCCTCAACGTCAAATAAATACTATATTTTAGGGGTCTATACCTATTGCAGCTGCCAGCAGAATTTTGATCTTTAGAGAAGGGCTACATTTTTAAAAACAAAATTTCAAGGAAAGCTGTGTTGATTTTGTACTGAAGGTGATTTTAAAACAGTTTTTTTTCTTTTAGGGTCATTTTAAAAAACTCAAAATGCTGGCAAATTATTATTAGTAATTATTTATATTAATTTAGCATTTAGGAGTCAAATATAACATTACTTCAAATGAATGCCTTTGGCTTCCTTTCAGAATGATTCTGAAATTAATGTTTAAAAACAGTTACTTCACGTACATGAGGGGTAATTCTCTTTTCAAACCAATTTATCAGATCAGCTTTTCTTTACCTTTGGATCAGGCTGTGATCCAAACTGTCTTGCAATGCAATGGGAAAAAAACGACTCTATCAGTTTGCACTAATACTGTATAGATATTACAATGGAACTTGCTTGTTTAGACTCTGATCTAGTGAAAATGCTTAGAGTCTAGCCGAGGAAATTCTGAATTGTTTCATGTATTATAATCCACAAATTGCTTTACTGGTCTAAGCCGTGGTCTACACTACAGGGGTGGTGGTGGAGGGATCGATCTAAGTTAAGCAACTTCAGCTACGTGAATAACGTAGCTGAAGTTGATGTACTTAGATCTATTCACCATGGCGTCTTCGCTGCGGTGAATCAACTGCTGCTGCTCCCACGTCGACTCCGCCTGCGCCTCTCGTGGCGGTGGAATACAGGAGTCGATGGGAGAGAGCTCAGGGGTCAATTTATCGTATCTGGGCTAGACGTGATAAATCGACCCCTGCTGGATCGATTGCTGCCCACCGATCCGGCGGGTAGTATAGACACAATGAGCCTGCATGTTAAAGTCCTGGTTCTGCAACTGGGTCCTTCCGGGCAGACTGTTAAGCTTGTGCACATCTGATTGCAGAAACTGAGCCCTAAAAACAGAAATCAAACACTAGAAAAGTCAGGAAGTTCAAAAAATTAAGGACTTTCCTGCAGGGTTAATGCAGCAATGTTGCACCACCTATATATACTATATTAATTACATACAAATAAAATATGAAAGTTGACACTTAAAAAGGAAAAAAGCAATAAATAATGCAAAATATGGCTAAATTAATATTTATTTTTTCTGTATGTTTAACTGCAATTTTCTTAACTTGATATGAAGTCAATTTTGTGAAACAGTTGAATTGAAGGGTTTGATTTTTGCTAAGATTGTCAACATGCTTTTAAATGCAGCCTTGTTTCTGTACACGTGCTGCCAGACGTTTGGGAGATGGCTAGCTGATTTGCACATGTACATGCTATGTAGGTGCCCCTCAGGGGCATGTATACAATCTTCCTGAAAAATCAGGCTCTAAGATTTCCAAGGAATCTTGGCTCAGCATATTGTATATATGTCACCTGAAGGGTGATGTCTCTGAGCTGGCATCTATTGGAGTGCAAGTTATGTTTGCAGTCCTAAAACCAAGTAGTGTTGTTTCACTCCCAACAAGCAAGAGAAATGTGTCTAATGTAATTGCTTGATAACCTTTCCTCTGCACAAGGCATCGAGGGGTGTAGTACTCTAACAGTAGCATAGCCAGGGGGGGGAGCAGGGGAAGCGGCCGCTCCCCCTTGAGCAGAAGCGGCGGAAGCGGCGCCTTTTTTTAGCAGCACTAAAAAAAGGCGCCGCTTCTTTTTAAGCGCCGCTTCTTACACTCACCCGGCGGCGCTCCGGGTCTTCGGCGGCATTTCGGTGGCGGGTACCACCGAAGACCCGGAGCGAGCCGCCGAAGTGCCGCTGAAGACCCGGAGCGCCGCCGGGTGAGCACAGGGGGAGGCGCCTTTTATTGCGCCGCTCCCCCTGCGCTCCGGACCTGGCTGCGCTACTGTACTCTAACCAAGTGATATAATTTTAAACTAACCAGTCAGGAGAGAGCCTAACAAAGTGTCCTCTGACCTGATTAGAGCTTCCCTATGAGTAAGAAGTAGATGCAGTGTGGATTCTCCTGACAAAATTGTCCTCTATGTAACTAGAATCCCTTTTTAATGATGCATGTTTGACTTCTTTCTTGCTTGATTTATGACTAGGTTGTGGATGTCCTCTCCCACCACAGCATTCTATAGTTTCTAATTTAAGTACCTGGAGCCAGATGTACAAAGGTATGTAGGCATCTAAAGATTCAGAGACACCTTGTGGGGTTTTCAAATGTGCCTAAATGAGTTAGGCACCCAACTCCCATTGATTTTAAAGGGGAATTAGGCACCTAACCGGCTTAGGCACTTTTGAAAATCCCACTAGCTGCTCTCTCTGCTTCTTTAGGCACGTAAATACCTTTGTACTTCTATTCCATTCCATGCATCCGATGAAGTGGGTACTAACCCACGAAAGCTTATGCTGAAATAAATTTGTTAGTCTCTAAGGTGCTACAAGTTTTTCTTTCTTATTTTCGTTTTGCTGACACAGACTAACACGGCTACTACACTGAAACCTATCTTTGTACTTCTAGTCCCTTGTCTTTTGTTTCTAAGTACTTCAAGAGATGGTCCAGGAATGTGTCATTCTGGATCAACTCTGCCTCTGGAGAACTGTTACTCCTCTTGGTTTTTTCTCATTTTTTATATCCATATATTTTTTATATCTATGCCACCATTCTATTGTCTGTCATTGGCTCAGTATGTTTTCTTACTATAGAGCCACTCTCAATCTCCTCTTCTCTTTCTGTCTTGCCAATCTACTGTAAAAGACTGTAATCATGAATGGCTAAAATCAGTTATAAGAATAATCTCATCGGGTCTGGAATTTGCACACCAGGTCATAGCCTCCATTTAGTATTACTTTTTAATTCTTTGTACTCTTTTCCATAACCTTTGCCTATTGTTTGTCTTTTTGCCAGTTCTTGGACTGTTGCTCCTCCATGAATTCTGTTGGAGATCAGGTGGAAAAGCTCCAAAAATGTGTTCCTTCTGGTGGTCATAGTACTCTCCTGGTTGCTTTACACTTGCATCCCCTTTCCCTCTCTTTCATAATCATCTTCCTAGGTGTTATCTTTGATAATGCCTCTTTTATGACCGTTTGATTTTGATTTGGCTTCTCTGGTTTCTCCTGGTGACTTAACTGCTATTCATAGCTCTCTTGATCTTTGTTTGCTAAGATGAATTTTGCTCAATCTCCACATTGGACTGACTTGTATCCTTTGAAAGCCATTCTGTGTAGACTACTTGATGATATTTATTCAAAGATACCTTTTCACTGTTTAGTAGGGCTGGTTGAAAATTTTCCGTCAAAACCGTTTATTCAACAGAAAATTGTGGTTTTGGCTATTTGATATTTTTCATGAAGAATGTCCATGGAAAATTTTGATTTTTTTTTTGTCAAAAAATTTTCAGCTGAAAAACTAAAGTTTTTGGTTTTCAGACCCAAATTTTCAGTTTTTTAAACAAAAAGTCAAAATTTTCCATAGAAAACATCAATTAAAAGGATTTATTTTTGTTTTCTTCAAAATTTTCTGCAGGAAAAATAATGTTGTCCAACCAGCTCTACAGTTTGGAAACTGTCAATGCCCAATCATGTCTGCCTCTCTCAGCCTCTTCTAGGAACTCCCACAAAGCTTTCATAACTGTTACTCTCTGCTTCTTTATCTCTGTTTATATCCCTCTGAGTTCACTTACTCACATATTACTTGGCTCAGATGCACCCCTCATTATCAACCTACTGTTCACCCAATCCTCCCCACCTTTACCTTTCAAGCAGAGAAACACTGCCCAAGGCATGTGCGTGTACACACATGAGCACCTCTCACTAATCAGTCCTTATCTTCAGTCTATGATAAATCCATGTACAGTATCTGTAATTTATTCTGTAATTACTCATGGAATATCAGTGTTATCTGCTTTGCTCCTCATGCTCATTTCAGCTCCATCACCTCCACCAAGAGCTTTCAGACAAAGAAACATACATAGAAAGTTCCACATACTCTTGTCTCACCAACAAGTTTTTTGTAAGTACAGTATTGTATATTTGTAGTTCTGTAATCCTGCTGTAGACACCACTTCTGGTACACTTCTTTGTTTCCACTTCAAATGACAGGTAGATAGATAAGTTGCTGTCCTAGTTGTTACACAGGGCCAGTGAATCAGGTTAATGTCACTCTTACCTCTTGCAGGAGTGGAGATAGGTAATCTACAAGTGATTTGAAGGAGACAGTAACAGTAACAAATTGACTTCTTTCCCCTCAAATCATTGATAAGACAAGGGGAATTCTCACGGAAAAAAATCAGCATATGTGTATGCGTGTGTGGCATCATGTATGTGAACAAATTGGAAAATTCCCAGAGGAGAGCAACAACAATGGTGAGAAGTTTAGAAAACATGATCTGCACAGAAAGGCTGAAAGAATTGGGCATGTTTAATCTAGAGACGAGAAGGCTGAGGGGGGACACCTGATATCAGTCTTCAAATATGTAAAAGGAAGAGGACCAAGGGTAGGACAAGAAGTTACACTGTTGACTTATATTTAGCTTGTGATCCCCTATGACTCCCCAGATCCCTTTCTGCAGTACTCCTTCCTAGGCAGTCATTTCCCATTTTGTATGTGTGCAACTGATTGTTCCATCCCAAAGTGGAGTACTTTGCATTTGTCCTTATTGAATTTCATCCTATTGACTTCAGACCATTTTTCCAGTTTGTCCAGATCATTTTGAATTTTAATCCTATCCTCCAAAGTACTTGCAATCTCTCCCAGCTTGGTATCATCTGCAAACTTTATAAGTGTACTCTCTATCCCTGCGGGACCCCACTCGATATGCCCTTCCAGCTTGAATGTGAACCACTGATAACCACTCTCTGTGAATGGTTTTACAACCAGTTATGCACCCACCTTATAGTAGCTCCATCTAGGTTGTATTTCCCTAGTTTGTTTATGAGAAGGTCCTGCAAGACAGTATGAAAAGCCTTACTAAAAGTCAAGACATATTACATCTACTGCTCTACATCCCCATCCACAAAGCTTGTTACCTTGTCAAAGAAAGTTATTAGGTTGGTTTGACACAATTTGTTCTTGACAAATCCATGCTGACTGTTACTAATCACATTATCTTCTAGGTGTTTACAAATTGATTATTTAATTATTTGCTCCATTATCTTTCTAGGTACTGAAGTTAAGTTGGCTGGTCTGTAATTCCCTGGTTTGTCCTTATTTCCCTTTTTATAGATGGGCACTATATTTGCCCTTTTCCAGTCCTCTGGAATATCACCCGTCTTCCATGATTTTTCAAAGATAATTGCTAATGGCTCAGATATATCCTCAGTCAACTTTTAAGTATTCTAGGATGTATTTCATCAGGCCCTGATGACTTGAAGACATCTAACTTGTCTAAATAATTTTTAACTTGTTCTTTCCCTATTTAGCCTCTGATCCTACCTCATGTTAACTGGCATTCACTACGTTAGATGTTCAATCTCAACAAACCTTTTTGGTGAAAACTGAAACAAAATGTCATTTAGCATTTCTGCCATTTCCACATTTTCTATTATTGTTTCTCCCCTCCCCCCCTCATTGAGTAGTGGGCATTTCCTGTCCATGGTCTTCCTCTTGCTTCTAGTGTATTTGTAGAATGTTTTCTTATTATCCTTTATGTCTCTAGCTAGTTTAATCTCATTTTGTGTCTTGGCCTATCTAATTTTGTCCCTACATACTTGTGTTATTTATTTCTTTATATTCATCCTTTGTAATTTGACCTAGTTTCTACTTTTGGGTTTCCTCTTTTGAGTTTCAGATCATTGAAGATTTTCTGGCTAAGCCAAGGTGGTTTCTTGCTATACTTGGAAAGATAGGTAGTTTGCTCTTGTGCCCTTAATAATGTCTCTTTGAAAAACTGCCAGCTCTCTTGAACTGTTTTCCCCCTTAGACTTGCTTCCCATGGGATCTTACCTACCAGCTTCCTGAGTTTGCTAAAGTCTGCCTTCTTGAAATCCATCATCTTTATTGTGCTGTTTTCTATGCTACCATTCCTTAGAATCATGAACTCTATTATTTCATGATCACTTTCACGTAAGCTGCCTTCCACTTTCAAATTCTCAGCCAGTTCTTCCCTATTTGTCAAAATCAAATCTAGACTAGCCTCTCTTTTAGTAGCTTTCTCCACCTTCTGAACATTTTTTTGTCTCCAATACATTCCAAAAAATGCGTTGAATAGACAGCTCTCAAGGGCCCTTCTAGTCTTACATTTCTATAAAAAGAATGAGGAGTACTTGTGGCACCTTAGAGACTAACAAATTTATTTGAGCATAAGCTTTCGTGGGCTACAGCTCACTTCATCAGATGCATAGAATGGAACATACAGCATGAAGATATATATACACACAGAGAACATGAAAAGGTGGAAGGTGCCATACCAACTCTAAGAGGCTAATTAATTAAGAGGAACTATTATCAGCAGGAGAAAAAAAACTTTTGTAGTGATAATCAAGATGGCCCATTTCAGACACTTGACAAGAAGGTGTGAGGATAATTAACATAGGGAAATAGATTCAATTTGTGTAATGACCCAGCCACTCCCAGTCTCTATTCAAGTCCAAGTTAATGGTATCTAGTTTGCAAATTAATTCCAGTTCAGCAGTTTCTCTTTGTAGTCTGTTTTAGAATCTTTTCTATTGCAGAATGGCCACCTTTAAGTCTGTTATTGAGTGACCAGAGAGGTTGAAGAGTTCTCCTACTGGTTTTTGAATGTTATGATTCCTGATGTTAGATTTGTGTCCATTTATTCTTTTGCCTAGAGACTGTCCGGTTTGGCCAATGTACATGGCAGAGGGGCATTGCCGGCACATGATGGCATATATCACATTGGTAAATGTGCAGGTGAATGAGCTCCTGATGGTGTGACTGATGTGGTTAGGTCCTATGATGGTGTCCCTTGAATAGATATGTGGACAGAGTTGGCATTGGGCTTTGTTGCAATGATAGGTTCCTGGGTTAGTGTTTTTGTTGTGTGGTTGCTGGTGAGTATTTGCTTCAGGTTGGGGGGCTGTCTGTAAGCGAGTACTGGTCTGTCTCCCAAGATTCTATGATTCCCATACACAAAGACAGACACAAGTTTTATTGTAAGAGGGGAATTGCCAGTCTGGATCAGACCCAGGGTCCACCTAGTTCAGTAGTCTGTCACTAAGAGTGTCCAATACCAAATGCTTCTAGAAGGGCACAAGAAACCCTGTCGACTACAGGATAACCTGCACCAAGGGAATGTTTTCCTCCTATCCCCAAGATTTAAAGGTAGGCTTATGCCTATTGAATTCTTACAATATTCTTTTAAATATTAAATATTTACAGTTATGACTCTGGATATGACTGTTATCTATAGGCATGTCTAATCCATTTTTTAAATCCAGTTAAGCTTTTGGCGCCAGTGATATCTTGCAGCAATGAGTTCCACGGCTTAATTGTACATAGTGTGAAAAACATTTCCTTTTGCAATATCTCCTTTTATTCCCCCCTAATTTGCCACCTTTCATTGTCATTTAAAATCCCCTTGCTTATTGAATGTGACCTAGCATACTAGCTTGGATATCGTTGTCTGCCTTTCTGTCAGCCCTCTGAAACTTTTTTTAGGGAAATCCTGAATAAAATGTACGCATTTTCTGTATTAAAAAATAAAATAAAACAAACAGACAACTGGAGGTTTAATCCTACAGTAAATATTGTATTCTAAAGTTAGGGATGTGGCCTGCATTTAGGTTCAAACTGAGCACTATAACACCCATAGGACTATAAATGTATGGGTTTGAATGGAAGCAAAGTTAAATTAAGATACACCATTGTGTGGATTCTCAGACTGGCATTATGCCTGGAACTTCTGATGGATTTTGAGGAATAGTTCAAGGCCCCAAGTCTAATAGGTTCAGAGGCTTGCTTGCATATTGGGCAGTTTGTTTGTCTTTATTTGAAATAAGTCTTGAAATAAAGTTACTCTCTGAGATTAGTATTTCTAGAAAGGCTAACTCAGCCATTAAAATTTAGTCATTTCATGACAATTGTTCTTCAGCAAAACAACATGTATTCTCTACTTATATGGATGCCCCTGTAAGATTAAGAAGAATAATTTTTCCCTATTTCACGATGGAGAAGTAGGTCACACAGGAAGTTTATGACAGAACTAGGAATTGAAGCCAAGTCTTCCTCAATCCCACTGCAGTGTCTTAACCATAAGACCATTATTAGCAGAGGGTTTCAGGATTTTCCTTATTTTTGTGATTTTGGGCCTGATCCTCATGTACCTTCATCCAGCTGATTTGTTCATGTGTTGCAGGAGTTTCTAAATTGCAGGTGTTCTTTGTATGATTATCCAGTGCTTGGACATGGCAATACAAATAATAATGTGTTAGGAAGGAGTCTGAAACTTTAACCTTGTTTTTTGTGATTGTTAGTTTGATTCCTAAAGTGATTTAAATGAAGGTTTTTTTGCTTCACTATAACACACATATAACATGCATCATTGTGTACATAATTACAGACTTTCTTTCTTTCTTTCTTTCTTTCTTTCTTTCTTTCTTTCTTTCTTTCTCCCCCCACATGTTTTCAGAAAGGGGTGTGAAATGTAGAGCATGTTCCAGGAAAAGCAGTTGGCTCCTTTTACCTCAAGGCATAAAAAATTGGCCTGTTGCCATGTTTTTGGACACTTCATTCTTAAAGCTAGCCCATGATAAAAAAGGGGGAACAGGGGAAAGAATAAAAAGGCATAGCAGTTAGTTGTGGAACAACCAGGCCATTAACTTTTAAACAGTAGTATGGCAAGGTTGCTACCTGTGACCTGTTTGGGCTGTAAACATAATTGAGCTACTTCCCAGAAAGTTATGCAAAGAGTGGATGATTCTCCTTGAAGATCTCCTTGCTATGCACAGGCATTTTGAAAGAGGCAGGTTTGGGCGTGCATTGAAGCTTCTTCTCCTGTTTACGATCTGAACAGCTTGCAATGAAAAGCTGTCATTTTTTCCCAGGGCGTGTAGAACCAGTTTCACTGGTACATCATGCCATGAAGCCAAGGCCTATCATGAAAGGTGCAGTGATGTAGCCGCATGTTCGTGCTTTTGATTTGACAGAAGGGTGTGGACAAAGAGCTTACAATCTTAATCTGCTGTCTCAACCATCTGCAGCTGCAGAACCAGCTAATTTTCTCAAAGGGCTCAGTCACCATGAAAGTGTTAAGGGTTTCTCAGTAGCTAGCTGAACACAGTACCAAATAGGGGCATGGAGCTGCTAGTCAGACATAGTTTTTAAAGGGAAGTCTTTACTAGGGGTTGTTTTTATTTTGTTTTATGTGCCGTGTGAGGTGCAGGCCTTGTAATGCCTGCATTTCTCTAGTAAATTTCACTGTTGCATTGTTGCCAATTCTGGGGGGCGGGGGGTTTAATGTGAGGCTCATCATGTTTGGTGGGGGTTTTTTGCTTTTGTTTTTAAATCCCCAGCTCCTGGTGTTGAGTGTTTATGTGAGAATCTTAGCTTACTTAAAAGAAAAATGAAAGAAAAGTTCTAGTCCTCATGGCTGTGGAGAAACACTTCAAAGTATAAACCCTAAAACGTCAAAAGCCAGAAGGCAAATAAAGCCCCTGACATTTATAATTAAAAAGTACCATCATAATACATTAAGTGACTCTCATGGTTTTGTAGATCGTGACTCATGATTTTTCAGTGTTTAGGGCTGGATGTACTGCTATTACCATAACACAATGCTCTGTAAGGGGGAAAAAAATCAGGCTTCAGATTTTAGGTCAGAAATTAAACCATGTGGCTAGTCACCCCCCACTGTAAAGCAGAGTATGCACACAATGATGGCTGCACCATGGACTTCACACAAAGGCTTATTTATATGCTTATTTGGGTGAATAGTCCTATTGACTTCGGTGCACATAGCTCTGGTGACTTCAGTGAGCAGAGTTAAGCACATGCACAAGTCTTTGAGGATTTAGTGTATGGAAATGAAAATTAAGAAAGGTTAACATTACAAGAAATGTAGCTTGAGTAATAGACAGGGTCACCGGACAAGGCTCCTTCAAATGTTGGCTTCCAGCAAAAGCTAATTCAGAAACATTTTGGGCCCAAGCCTGCAAAAACTTTTTTCTTACTTTAACAGCCTTCCTTGAAAAGCATTTGAAGGATTGGGCTCTTTAATGTAGCCGCATAAGGCACTGATCCTAAAGAGCCAAGGGCTTGATCTTGTAAATCAGTGGCTCTCAACCTTTCCAGATGACTGTACCCCTTTCAGGAATCTGATTTCTCTTGTGTACCCACAAGTTTCACCTCACTTAAAAACTACTTGCTTACAAAATCAGATATAGATACAAAAGTGTTTCAGCACACTATTGCTTACTGTCTCATTTTTACCATATAAGTATAAAATAAATCAATTGGACTATAAATACTGTACTTACATTTTAGTGTATAGTATATAGAGCAGTATAAACAAGTCATTGTCTGTGTGAAATCTTAGTTTGTACTGACTTTGCTAGTGTTTTTTATATAGCTTGTAAAACTAGGCAAATATCTAGAAGAGTTGATATGTCCCCTGGAAGACCTCTGCGTACCCCCAGGAGTACACGTACCCATGGCTGAGAACCACTGTTGTAAATTATCCACACATGGAACTTTTGCTAGTATGTTTTCACTAGCTGTGCTACCCTACATGTCCTTCCTTTTTCTCTTTTGGGAATGATTGCGTCCCACAGGTGCTAGCAAGGAGCACTTAGTAGAGCCTAGGGACTACAAATGGGGTGTAGGGGGTGCTGGAGAAACAAACAAACTTGATCCCATTGTTTGTGGGGTGGGGAAAGAAATTTTTATGGGGTTAACACCAGGGCCGGCGCTACCATTTCTGCCGCCCCAAGCAGCATGCCAAATTGCCGCCGCGGACGGCTGAAGAGACAAGCTGCCACCGAATTGCCACCGCCACGGGCAACGCATGCCGCCCTAACAGCACACGGACTGCTGCCCCTTCCAGATTGCCGCCCCAAGCACCTGCTTGGAATGCTGGTGCCTGGAGCCGGCCTTGGTTAACACAAAAACTGCTGCCAGTTTTAAGCAGGAAAGTTGAAAAGGTCAAAACTTGGAACTTCCATTAAATACAATACATTTGCTTTGATTGCATTCAATGTTTTGAATCTCTCAGTTCTTCTAATGGCTGTTTCATGGATGTTTAGTAGAAAATGGAATGTATGGTGACCTGATCCTGCAAATGTTTATGCACATGTGTAACTTACTTATGTGAGCAATTCTGTTCAAAATGACACACACGTATGTTTGTGGGATCAGGATCTTGAATATTTTCACTTGGCAGTTTCATCACTTGTGAAGGTCATTGCTTTCATGCAATTTTTAAATTTATTCTGTATAACAGGAAAAAGAATACTATGGGCCATATCCTGAGAGTCTTATGTAGGTTTATCCCGTTCCCCTCTCTCTTCACCCTCCCACTTCCATGAAATTGATTGGAGTTTGCCTGGATAAGGATGGCATAAAAAGAAAGGAAAAACTGAATAAGGACCTCAGGACTTGGCCTTCTATTTACATGCACACGCTGTATTGAAAAAATTATTAAAATGTCTGCAACGTGGTTTTCTTTAAAAATCAGAACCCACAAAACAGTTTGTTTCTTGACAACAATTTATTTCTTGCAGCCAAACAAATTTTACAACAGTTTGCAATCCCTTCACAATGTCTCCAGGCTGGTAACTTGCACTCCAAATTTTAGCCATGAGTGAATTAACTGCTGGAGGGGACAGCTTAGCTGTCTAAGTATCATGTTTGAAAATTCCTCGACTCCCTGGAAACCTAAGTTCAAAACCCAGCAAGGTTGACTTAGCCCTTCAAACCTCCAAAGCAGATCAATTAAGTACTATGCCGTTTACTGTGTTGGGGGCCTTCAGAAGAGAGCTTTCTGCTCTGTGTGAACTTTAAAGGGACTGGGGTTTGTCCCAGTGTCCTTGGCTATAATTTCTGGTGATCTGACTGAATACCTTGGGCAATCAAGAGCCCAGATGATTGGCAGGGTATCAATCATCCTACAAAACTGAAATGATTATAAGGTGGACAATGAAAATAAAATCCGATGAAGTGGGTATTCACCCACGAAAGCTTATGCTCCAATATGTCTGTTAGTCTATAAGGTGCCACAGAACTCTTTGTCACTTCTACAGATCCAGACTAATACGGCTACCCCTCTGATAATAAAATGTTTAGCATTTTCCTTCAACCTCTACTATGGTAGCATAAAGATAACATTACACTGTGACGTTATCACTGGTAGATCTTAACTGGAGGAGCAGTTCAGCAAGAGGTGGAGTCTATTTCTATTATACTGTGCCGTATTAGCCAAATAGTACATCCATATTGCCCGATATTATCAGATCATATAGTAATGAATACGAGCAAGTGGTCCCCTGCCTGCAAAGACTGAGAGGATAGTGGTGATAACAATCCTAAAGGAAAAGAGGCCCTGGATCCCCTTTACATTGGCTGGCTACACTGGCCTGCCAAGGAGAGATGCGCACACTGTTCCCTCTTAAGTGGCTGTGCCATCACTGTGCTCCCTTTGTGCACGAGGGTGCTTCAGCTGCAGTAGTGGGGGCTCCAGTACAGGTGGCTCTCCATCTCTGGCAGCCATTGCATCTGTTAGACTTGCTCTGAGCAAGGTAACTGGCACGGTGCTGAAAATGGGCCATGAAGCTGTCTACACTAGGCCTTCCAACATTGCAAAGGTTGGCATTGGTGTACTGCTGTCAGTATTTCTGTAGCATTTCTTAATGTAGACAAGGTCTTTGAGACTCAAGGATTCCTACAGCTCCTCCGTGGTAGGATAGCTTGTCCCAGCTCCAGGACAATGCCTTTAACTTAAAGTCCAGCTCTCAGATTTAAGCAGGGCAGTAGTGCAGTTTCGGATTGTGACTAAACATTGTTCTGTCTCATCAACACCACGTGACCAAGCTGTGCTTTAACTGTCTGGGGGCTACCATGTTGTAACCAGTACTCCAATGCAATAGTTTCTACAGAGTGGGTGAGACCTAGGGCATAGTTTAGAAAAACTCCTCTCTATAACACAACTGTCTCCACCGGCCAAGGAAACTGTATTAGCACCTTGATAGCAAGAACCACTTTTAAGTCCTAGTCTCACTAACATGGTTTGAACTATAGCATAAACAGGGCCTAAAGCACTGTGCAAACTTCACATTACAAGTTAGTGTGTTGGTTGAACAGGTGTTGTATCTCAAAGACAGGAGAGGCCATAGTATGCAGCACTTACCCTGATAAACGTGTTTCAGCAAGAATGACTCATCCACTTCAATCCGTGCAAAACCAAGCAAAAATACAGCCCCAAACCCCAAATATACACCAGCTCAGAATCTGTCATCTACCCTCTTTTGTAAAATTCTTTCAGTGTAATTCCCTTTCTTCACTGTTTAAAAAAATGAAACTTTATAAACATCTCACAGTTTGAGTTTGTGTTCTTCCCCTTATGTCAGGGCTGAGTGGAGGAGCAAACAGAACGTGCAGATAAAATATTATCAGTGTTGACTTGTAAATACCCTTTCTTTCACCTCTGAGCCCATTCAGTGACGTTTCCGGAAGTCCCACCTCCATTACTGTGTGTAGTTCTAGCGCCTCTCACATTTCCAAAAATAAAACATCTTTTCAAAGTAGGACTGTAACACTCTGAAGAGCATTATAACATGTGCGGGTTGAGGTGGCATTGTACCCTGGGGTAAAAAGAGATGCAGCAAATAATATAGAACCATCCCTCCCCTACAAGTTTTTTTGCTTTCGGCCATTAATTGAATCGCTAAGAACATTAAGCTTTCCTTTCTTTCTACTGAGGGGAAAAACTCTGCATAAATAAAGCCCAAGTATTGTGCAATATCTCTGTGAAGCTGAAGAAATATTGGCCAGTTAACCTACGAAAGATATTTTAGAGCACATTAATATTTAATAATTATTACTCTAAGGATATACAGAAGCAGGGGGGTGGGGGATAAAAAGTTACCATATTCTTATAATTCTGCCTGTGGGCAAAAATCCAGCAAATCTTTCACAAGAGAGATAATTATGAGATAATGGCGCAGAAACGTGTGTTATAGCACACATGAATGCTCTAGTGTGTTGACCTTGCTGCTCCTTGTGGCACTGGGGTTGACTTGGTATTCACAATTACATTTCCTTCTGGGGATCTGGAAAAGGAAAGGGGAAGGGGGCTTGCTCAATTAAAGTTACTCACATTTTACACCAGCAACGGAAGAGAAGGGGGAATAATAAAAGCTGGGAAAGTAGCATCGCATTTTGTGATCACTTTGGAATCTGTGATTTTGCCCCCCTTCCAGCGCTCAAATACCACCATCAGTGGTGTGCCATCTGTATATGCAAGCCATGGATTGCATACCTCAGGACCGGCTGTGACCGCTGGATGATTCCATCTGGCCCCCGAATGTAGAGTGACCTCGCATGCACAATGTGCGTGAACTCACGCCACAGGGAGGACACCATTTTGCATGCAAGTGTACTTAAAATGTCATGTTGCACCACTGAGCTCCATCCCAGAACACCTGGTGGTGGTGGGTGGTATAAACTGCAGTCAAATAAGGACACGTTCACTTATGCAGACTGCAAAAGATGGTGTGGAGGGGAGCGGGAAAAATGACACAGGAAACTCAGTCCTATTTGGAGAAACATGCTCCTTACTCTTAACCATGTTAATTGGCCACTTCATTGTTGATCTATTTTTAGCATGCTCGCTATATGAGGAATTCCTTGGAGATTTTTCTCAAAAGGTGGTGGGATAGAAACTTCCCTCAGGAGAATGGTGCCTTGGCAACATTTGAAATACCCTGGTGATCAAAGCTGAAAGAAGGGCACTAATGTCAGGAAGCTTGGGGCTAAGTTGCTTCTAGGGGATATAGCTTGGCCATGGGAAGGAAGAGGAGATCTAGACAAAGAGTCAAACAAAGAAAATAATACAATGCAAAACGATGTCTTTGACTCATCTTTGACTTTGTTTAAATGTGTTTTTATTGTGCAATGCCTAAACAAGAGCCTCTTACCATGGATGATATTCTGGATCAGTTAAAAGAAAACAAGGGGGAATTTTTTTTTTATATGTGGAACTGCTGTATATATTTTTTCCAGCCTTTTATTCAATTTAAAAAGCAGGCCTGTGAGGACAAGAAAAAGAGGAGGATACTGTCTCTTTATGAATACTAATAAGGAAATCAAGGGGGACAATGGCACTTCAAGTTTCATCTTTCTATTTCCTAGAGGCGCAAACTCTGCAAGTTGTCACCTTGGTGTATTCAGTGCCTCTTGAAGCACTAGACTCCTCCAGAGAGAATGTCAGCCCCAGCCCTGGGCAGTTTTGACAAACAGAGTATATATTGATACATGATAAAGTATGCTAGAAATCACCCTAGCGCTAACGGCTACTATAGTTTTAATATCATCATTTGAATTAACAAGCATTCTGTGGAGAAATAATGAGCTTTCATTATTCAGAACATCATCCTTACCCCGGGAACTCAGAAACCATTAGCTCTTGAGAACTTAATGAAAAGATGATAAAGAATGTTTTAGATAAAAGTTTGAACGGGTGCACTTGGTAACTAAGGTAAAATATTAACGTTTCTCTAGATGATGAATTAGTGTTGCTAAACTAGCACTTCCTGAGAAAAGGTGGTGCATGCAGGTGTTCCAGTCAGCTCACACCTGCATGTGAACTGTAGCAGCAGGACTGATTACTTTCACTGGCAAGCTACTGACAAGCTGTGCATGATTCAGAAGGAGGTCACCAGAAGCACACGCGGCACTGCATTTGGGTCCCTTTCATGAAAAGGATAAGTAGGAGTCAAAGCAGGAAGAGGAGGGAGTGGTATAAAAGTTACATACTTACCTATTTGCATTCCCTAACCAGGTAGGCTTGGGTTTTCCCAGCATAAGACTGAGAAACTGAAATTGCAGAGTAATTTTGTTGTTGCTCTCAGTTTTAAATGATTATTAATATAATAGAACTACGAGAAGGGGAAAAAAAAAAAGGAATCTCTTTCAGAAATCATTGATCTGAAGTTGAGCTTAGGTAGGTTTGAAGTGTTTAGGCCAGGAGCAGTTGCCACTTTGTGAAATTCCATATGGGTGGCTTGCTACATGTCTGCAATACCCCCCACCCTCCGTGCAATAAACGAAGAAAAATATATAAAAGTTTAAACTTTATTGGGTGTAAAGCTCTTAAAGAACTGCTGTTCACAAAGAGTATAAAGATTGCTGAGTCTGAATGTATGCACCCAAATACAGCGTGTTAGTCCTGCTGTTTTCTTTCTTTAACTGTAGCAATTTGCTTCCTTCCTGTTCTTTAATGCTTGTACTTACAAGCACAGAGGGATCACAACCCGATTCCACCTGTGGACAACTGGAGCAGGTACTTTGTCCTTCTGATGTAACCAGACATAGTTTGAAAGGTTGTCTGGGGACCCCTGATGTTCATTTTGCTATGGATGATTTGTTTTCAGTAACCAACATGAATGGGTGGGGGAGGGGAGAAGGAAAACAAATGGGAATAATCTATCATATAAACAGTCTTAAGTCACGGTGTTTGCTACTAACAGATGCATTTAGGTAAATGCTGTTACCTCAAGAGGTGTTATCTTCTGGGGATCCTTATCATAATTTTGTTTTAAATCTGAACAGCTGTTGTTTAACTACCACAGACCACAATTTATCTACAGCTTGAGGCCATAAAGGTAGCTTTATTACATTCTCTTTCTTTTTTTTTCCATTTGATTTAATTTCAGTGTGTCTGACATCAAAATGCTATATACAATTTGCATATTACAATATGTACTGTTGCAAATTCCACACACCACTAAATGGGAAAACTGGAGCAGAATGGTAAATGGGGGACATTCACAATGACAAATAAAAGGAGGAGATGAGCTCCCATGTTTGATTTACATGTAAAATAGTCTGACAATAGTTGTTCCTGCAAAAACAAAGAGCTGGTTTTTCTAGGGTGTCTGGTTTATGATGACTGCAGAAAACAAAACAAAAAAACGAAAACAGATTTATTTTTGGCTGTGGAACATAAGCACACTTTTCTGAAATGAGCCCTGGGGCTTGCCATGCAATTGGAATAAAACTTAAGTCTTACTTAGGAAACCAACAAATATGGAAGAACCGACCACTTCGGTTTTCCAAAAGTAGCAGCCACAATGTACCAATGGTGAAAGTTACCACAGTGCAAGCAAAGCTCTATGCATTATTTAAACCACAAACAAAAGGATGGGGGCTCAGTCAGGGAAACAAATCCATACTTATGGACCATTAAATGTTCAGAGTCTAACGTCAGTGGTTGTTCAGAAGACAATACCTGAATCATCTGGACTGGGGTGAATTTCGCCCTTTTAGGAGTAACGGTGAGCAAAGGTGGACTGAGAGAGATTGTGGTTTAGCTACTTTCCATTCAAAAGGCTTCTATTTCTAATTGTACCTTATAGAATGCTCAGCAGTTTATGATCATAGGGTCTTAGCATGCTACAACCAAGCTAGCTTTGAACAATTGCTTGGCTGAACATAGAATCTAATGGAAAATTCTGTTCACTGTTTGATATAGACCCAATAGGATTCTGGGTCTTAAATATGGGTATAAAGAAAAAGGTGGTTAAAATGTCTCTACTATGGTGTTTCCCTTGGTTTTCTGTTTAGGATAGACAATTTCTTGCCAATCCACGGTGCCTACACCTGTGCTTCTGTTGTATTAGCACCTCTACTCAGAATATGTAAACCATCCTAACATGCTTTGCACTTTAAGTTTTGGCCTACGTCTTCTCATAAATTGTTAAAGTGAGGCTCCAAATGGAAGCATGAGGTGAACCACACAAAATTCTGTTTGGACAGAGAAAGGCTGTCACCAAGGCCCCAGACATGCTGTCTGATTATTGCAATTGTATTTGGGCCAACATGGCTGCACACTTGCTCTCTGCGGCCTCATCTACACTGAGGTTTTTCTGAAAACTTCCCATTATTGCTGAAGTGCCAGTTATGCTCTGTTGGTGCCACTGGAAGTGAAAACCCTAAGGGGACTGGCTAATGGTGTTTTTGTCACTGTCATCTAGACCTACTGTTGGTAAGTTTGGTCAACACGGGGTTAAAAAAAATTGGCAGTTGGACTATGCTACTGCTCCCTCTGTTGCTGGTGCCAATGGAGCTCTCATGGGTCTGATGCAACGATGGGAGATTTTCAGATCAACCTTCATGTAGAGAGGTGCACCCTCTGCATCTGAACATATATACACACCCCTAGACATGAGTTTAGGTAGCAATATGAAAGAAAAGAATAAGAGATAAGCATAATGGCAATTCATAATTGGGCCAGGGAAAGAGAGTGAGAACAATCTTGCAGTTTGATGGTGAGGCTCATCTGACTTCGAATGTGGGAGATCCAAGTTCAAGTCCCTGCTTGAATGGCTCTTCAGTTATTTATACAAGTAATTATGTAACAATTTCAACAGCAGCAATTGAGAGGCTACCTATTAGAATATCTCATAGTCTAGTGTTACGGTACACTCCTACAATGTGAGAGATCCAAGTTTTAATCTTTTTTTATGCAAAAGGCAGAGGGGGGAATTGAACCTAGGTCTGCCACATCACAGGTGAGTGCCCTAAGCACTGGGATAAAAATTATAAGGAGGGCGACAGTGGCCCCACCTCTTTGTTCTGTGGCTATTTTGTGACTCCAGCCTGAAAAAACGAAGTGGTTTGGTAATGCAAAACAAACCCTTTCATTTCAGCATTACTGCACTATTTCAGTTTTAGGTTTGGTTGAAACTATTTGGCAAACTTAACATCAATTCACGAATTTTGGGGGGACCTGACTGAAACTGCATTTTTTGGAAATAAATTATTTGCCAGAAAAATTTTCCCAGCTCTAATCAGGAGCCGAAATCTGCATTAGGAGCTGACTCGCAAAACTAAAATCTTCAGTAGGTACTTAACAATGGGCTCAATGGGTGTTCGTATGCATACAGATTACTGGCATGTCCGAAACCAGGAATTATTGGGAATACCGTGAGAGAGTCTGATCACATGAGACTTGAAGCCTGATTTTAGACCAGTGGTTCAGATGCTGTAGAATAGTCCATCCAGGGCCAGAAGCAGTAACCAAACGTTGTTTGACAGATCTACATTAAACACTTCACCTCTCTACAAAGGAAAAAGGACTGTAAGCTGTCTAAAATCCTACCTGCCACATGGGGCCACAACAGTGGTACCCCCAATTCACCCAGCAATATCGTCAATCTATCCAGCCACACACTCAGCCCAGCAGAAGAGTCTGTCCTATCTCGGGGACTCTCTTTTTGCCCCACCACCCCCACCAACATGATTCAGTTCTGCGGTGACCTGGAAGCCTATTTTCGCCATCTCCGACTCAAAGAATACTTTCAAGATAACACTGAACATCGCACAGATACACAGATACCCTCCCACCAACAGCACAAGAAGAAGAACTCCACATGGACTCCTCCTGAGGGTCGAAATGACAGTCTGGACCTATACATAGAATGCTTCCGCCGATGTGCACAGGCAGAAATTGTGGAAAAACAATGCCGCCTGCCTCATAACCTAAGTCGTGCAGAACGCAATGCCATCCAAAGCCTCAGAAACAACCCTGACATTATAATCAAAGAGGATGATAAGGGAGGTGCTGTTGTCATCATGAACAGGTCTGACTACCAAAAGGAGGCTGCCAGACAACTCTCCAACACCAAATTCTACAGGCCACGCTCCTCAGATCCCACTGAGGAATACACTAAGAAGCTGCACCATCTACTCAGGACATTCCCTACACTAATACAGGAACAAATCAACATACCCTTAGAGCCCCGATCGGGGTTATTCTACCTACTACCCAAGATCCACAAACCTGGAAATCCTGGACGCCCCATCATCTCTGGCATTGGCACTCTCACTGAAGAACTGTCCGGATATGTGGACTCTCTGCTCACACCCTATGCCACCAGCTCTCCCAGCTATCTCCGTGACACCACTGATTTCCTGAGAAAACTACAATGCATTGGTAATCTTCCAGAACACACCATCCTAGCCACCATGGATGTAGAGGCTCTCTACACAAACATCCCACACACAGATGGAATACAAGCTGTCAAGAACAGTATCCCTGATGATGCCACAGCACAACTGGTTGCTGAACTCTGTGATTTTATCCTCACGCACAATTATTTCAAATTTGGTGACAATATATACCTCCAGACCAGTGGCACCGCTATGGGAACCCGCATGGCCCCACAATATGCCAACATTTTTATGGCTGACCTGAAACAACGCTTCCTCAGTTCTCGTCCACTCACGCCCCTTCTCTATCTACGCTACATTGATGACATCTTCATCATCTGGACCCATGGGAAAGAAACTCTGGAAGAATTCCACCACGATTTCAACAGCTTCCACCCCACCATCAACCTCAGCCTGGACCAGTCTACACGGGAAGTCCATTTCCTAGACACCACGGTGCAAATAAGCGATGGTCACATTAACACCACCCTATACCGAAAACCCACTGACCACTATGCCTACCTACATGCCTCCAGCTTCCATCCCGGACACACCACACGATCCATTGTCTACAGCCAAGCACTGAGGTACAACCGTATTTGCTCCAACCCCTCTGACAGAGACCAACACCTACAAGATCTTCACCAAGCATTCTCAAAACTACGCTACCCACATGAGGAAATAAGAAAACAGATCAACAGGGCCAGACGTGTACCCAGAAGCCTCCTGCTGCAAGACAAACCGAAGAAAGAAACCAACAGAACTCCTCTGGCCATCACTTACAGTCCTCAGCTAAAACCTCTCCAACGGATCATCAGTGATCTACAACCCATCCTGAACAACGACCCCTCACTTTCACAGGCCTTGGGAGGCAGGCCAGTCCTCGCCAACAG
Organism: Chelydra serpentina; assembly: GCA_037349315.1. Lineage (NCBI taxonomy): Eukaryota > Metazoa > Chordata > Testudines > Chelydridae > Chelydra > Chelydra serpentina. Next base: position 28,021,311 of record JBAIAC010000002.1, on the reverse strand, counting down.
ACAACCCGCCAACCTGAAGCATATTCTCACCAGCAACTACACACCGCACCATAATAACTCTAACTCAGGAACCAAGCCATGCAACAAACCTCGATGCCAACTTTGCCCACATATCTACACCAGGAACACCATCACAGGACCTAAGCAGATCAGCCACACCATCACCGGTTCATTCACCTGCACATCCACCAATGTAATATATGCCATAATATGCCAGCAATGCCCCTCTGCTATGTACATCGGTCAAACTGGACAGTCCTTACGCAAAAGGATAAATGGACACAAATCAGATATAAGGAATGGCAATATACAAAAGCCTGTAGGAGAACACTTCAACCTCCCTGGACACACAATAGCAGATTTAAAGGTAGCCATCCTGCAGCAAAAAAACTTCAGGACCAGACTCCAAAGAGAAACTGTAGAACTTCAGTTCATTTGCAAATTTGACACCATCAGCTCAGGACTAAACAAAGACTATGAATGGCTAGCCAACTACAAAAGCAGTTTCTCCTCCCTTGGTGTTCACACCTCAACTGCTAGAAGAGGGCCTCACCCTCCCTGATTAGTTTACCTCGTTATCTCTAGCCTGAATCTTCCCTGCACATTTATATCTGCCTCTGGCCATTTCCACTGCTTGCATCCGAAGAAGTGGGTATTGACCCACGAAAGCTTATGCTTCAATACCTCTGTTAGTCTATAAGGTGCCACAGGACCCTTTGTCGCTTCTGCAGATCCAGACTAACACGGCTACCCCTCTGATACTTCAAACGTTGTTAGTTTCTGTTGGCTGGTCAGAGCTCAAAGTGAACAGATTTTGTTGATCTCACTTGTGTTCTTAAAGGCTGGGTGTCCACATCCTCAAATGCACCACTGGTCCATTTCTGGGACCATTAAGTTGAGGACTGTGTGAATGGCATAGAACTATACTTTCACCCCTACTGGTGGTCTGCCCACATCAGAATTGAATGGAGTAATATGAGGCAACCTATGCTGATATCCATGCTTTTCCCATTTTGTGGATAAAGAGAGGGCCTTCATCTCTAGCAGCTTTCACTAATAAATCCGCCCCCCCACACAAACGTAAAGCGTTGAGTAGGAATCTAAATTGTTAGTTGTTTATCCAAACTCAATGCAATTGCCAGACTTTCTGAGATTTAATCATGATTAGTTTTTGTTAATATTAAGTAACAATATGACTGACATAAAATGTATATAGGTATAAAAAACTGTTTGACAAAAGTATAAATCATCCTCTTTACTCCCATTTTCTCCATTTTTGCAGTGAATTTGAAGGTTGTGTGCATTTCTGTGATTCAGGAACAGGACACTTTTGGTTCATTGTTTTTGTAAGTGTGGAATACATTAGCCTGTTGGCACTTATCAAAAGAAATCATACCATAACTCAATTACTAATTGACCTTTCATGCTCAAACATCCATCAAGTAACACGAGACGGTTGAGTTTAGCTGTTCTGTGCGAGCATGTAGAAAACTGCCTGGTGAGAAAACACACTTTAAAAAACCCCAAACTCTCCAAACTTCACATACCTACAGTGATCAAACTACATTAATCTGTCTGACACTTAACACTTAGTGAAACAGAGATAGATAGGGTCTGGGCATAGTAGTGGGAGCCTGGAACTCCTGAATTCTGCTCTCTTGTTGTTACATTCTCACTGAGACCATGTCCAAGTCATTTAACTTCTCTGCCTAGATATCCTCATCTTGAAAAATGGAGTTAATAGCTACTTTCCTACCTCAGAGGGGTGTTGCAGACATTCATTATTGCTCATAAAACCCTCTGAAGATGGAAAATATTATTAATAATTGGCACTTTAAATTTGGGGTTGACCAATCAGCTCGTATCACTTACTTTACCTTCAAGCAGTGGGTGATTGGTGCCTTGCAAGTGAGTTTGGTAGTATGATTTTTTAACCTCCCTATACATAACAAACCAGCGTCTGACACTTCTTGAATAATGGCACTTCTGAAAGTACAAATCCACAAATAATGCTTTCTAATGCTTACAAAGTAAGAGTAAGTCAATTGTTAATTGGCTGCTCTGTTTTACTTCTAGATGTATACCCTAATACAACAATATTACTTTCAGGAGAGTATTAAGTGGTCTCCTGGTGCTTGGCATATATGTTGGTATATAGGGTATCCTGGAAGAAGTTATAGATGTTTGGGTAAATGGTGCAATTTATTTCTGCTTTACCTTTTAACATAGTGTGGTTTTTTTCTGATTTTTTTTTGTCTTTGTTAGTCCGTACTCCCTACATTTCATCTTATCATCTTTTGACGGTCAGGGAAAGAATAACACTAAGTTTTAAGTGCTTTTTTGGGACTCAGTGCTCTCCAACACTGTAGTCTCTGTTCACACACAGCTTACTCGATAGATCGGTAAACCAGAGTGTTGAGTATGTACATTGTAGGTGCACACAAAGTGCTTAGATAGTACAGCAACGGGGGGCCATATAAGTACCTATGATAAATAGCCAGATGTATACCTTGAGAACCTGGACCTGATTCTCCTCTTACTTAACACCAGTGTATATCAAGAATAATTCAATTAAAGTCAGTGGAGTTATACACATGTAAAACTGAGTGAATTAGGAAGACAATCAACCCCCTGAAATCTTAGTCTGGCCAGTGGTAAAATTTTGCGCTGGCTGCACCTTATCATGGTTTCAGCAATTCCATGGGCCTCTAGGACAGGAGCCTGATCAAAGCTCCTGAAGTCTTTCCATTACAGCAGCTTGACATTTTCTACATTTCTGGTCATCCAACAGGGAAATTTCTGAGTCACTGCAAATCTAACTGGGAAGTAAGCTTGGAGGGACTTGCCAGCCAGAGTGCTGGGTATTTATTAATCAGATTCACACTGTTCACTGTAGAGTTTATTACATTGCTCTGCAATGCTGACTCTGGAATATCAAAAAATATTTCATTAGTATTTTACCTTATTAAATATGGAAATCATGTCAAAGGTAAATGTCAAGGGGCTATAAAATTACCCTTCTCATCTCCCATACATTTATCAGTTGATAAATGGAAAGACTCTACTGCCAAAATAACTGTGAATGAATAATTTATAAATGACTGATGCATCGTGTATGTTGTTTCAGGCAGAAAACAGTAGGACATCAATAATCAAAAGAAGTTGGATTAATTTAGCAGTATTTTGCAGTTAATATTTTTATCTAAATACTGCAGTCTGGACCTTCATCAAGAAATCCTTCCCTCTGTCATCTGGGGCCTGAGCCAAAGCCAGCTAAAGGCAATGGGAGTCATTCCAAATTTTGCTGGAATAAATGGATCAGGCCCTTAACACTTACATATCTCGGAGTTGGGTTGTTGTTTTTTTTTGACAGTCTTTGGCATTTCTGTTTCATTAACATCATGTTTTGTATAGTATGATTTGGGTCCAATGTGCATTTCCTCCCCTTCCTTGTTGGGTTCCAGACATCATGTCTTAGATTAAATTTTTGTAAAACTTGATAAAATAAGGGGGAAAAAAAGCAGTGATTTGACATACACTTTTTTTAAAAAAAAAACCCAACTCCTTAGCACAGATATTTTGTTTCTTACCAGGGCTTGCACCAGGAAAATTGATATTTTACAATGTCAGTCTCAACTTGAGACAGATTTTTCTTCCTGCATGTATTTTCCTTCTCCCCAGTGTATTAACGTTTTATATATTTTCAGCCTGGGTCACTCTGGCTAAGGTTTTCTTCAACACCAAAGAGCAGAGCAGCACTAGATTCTTTCATTTTAGTCCCTTACATGGGATTTAAATATAGCCCATTTTGCCAGTCACATGAGAGAGCTCGCAGGGACTGCCTCAAGGTGGCTTACAGCTTTAACTAAAGGTCATTTTGGCAAAGACATCATCCCAGGGAGAGGGGGAAGGGAGAAATATGGTGGTTTTTAAAAAAAAGATTTTAGAAAGAGTGTCACTAAATGTTCACATCCTGATGAATGCAAACGAAGGAGAGAAGCTGATATCATATCACTAGTGTGATCCATTCAGGAAAAAATAGCTGGCGAAAGATTATCATTAGGTGAAAAGCAGTTTCTTTGATTTCAGTCTATTGCTTTATATACCTGACCTAGATATCTCTTTAATGATTCTCCACTGCAGAAAATGCCCTGCTGCAAAACTTCTCTCTCATTGTCTGTTAACAAGAGCAATTTTCACGTAGCACTACATCTATCCCAACAATGTAATTGGTCTGGCTCTCCCAGCTAGTCACTCTTCCTCCTGTAGGCCCACACTGTGAAGAGAAATCCCAGACCTCCTGAGGGCTTAGGGGCTCCAAAACCATGCTATGTTATCAACAGCTACATGGTTAGCTAACTGCTGTGACTAAATAGAGATTGGGAAGCACTGCAGGCAAGGGATGAAAAGTGATGCCCTCCCATAGCACAATGCTGATATGCAGAATTGGCCAAAACAACAAAACTTCACAGACAGTGCAGCAGAAGGCATTGGCTCTCTTATTTGGGCATTTATTACCTGGAGCAAAATGTGCAGAGAAGGGAGATAATGAAGTTCTTGACTAATTCAGTGTGATCCAGCTGGCTAAGCCAGAGGGGCTGCAGAGCAGGAAAAGCTAAAGAACTCACTGCTAGCCATTTTCCCTTGGTACCTGTGAAGCCCAGACAAAGAAGTGCAGAGATAAAAAAGCAGAGTAATATCAATAAAAAAAAAGTTATTTTCATTTGCCTCATTCTGAGCTATTTGAAAATCCACAGAGCTACAGACTGTTTGGTATCCTATGTACTGCAGTAACCAATGCAAGGTTAATTGTTTAATGTTATTTACCAATCAGATCTGGAAAAAACAAAAGAAGACAGGTTTGTTTGCAGACAGACACATAGATGTATGTGCATATGCATGCACACATGCTCTCCTACTACAGATCAAAAGGCTTCATAAACTATAGAGATTTATCCAGATGAGAACTGGGGAATTTACTATATTTAGATTTCCCTCACTTCTAGCTACTAGGCAGAAGTCCATTTCCCCTGCTCCTTACTTTTTCTTTTATAGCCTGATCTTTAACTACACAAGATGATCTCATCCCTACTATCTCACTCTGCCTGCTGGCTCCCCAGTACCTTACTACAGTGTACTCCCATTCCAGTTGCACTAACAAGCTGTTCCCCAGAGTAGAGTTTTCTGTTTATAAAAGTAGTCAGTAAAGAACAGAAAGAAGATTTGCTACTGTATTTAAATATATATATATATATATATATATATAGGGCCAAATTCATACCTGATGTAAATGGATGCAACTCTGTTGAAGGTTAATGGAGCATCACCCTCTTCCACCAAGGCTTAATTTGGCCTACTGCATTCATCATGGCTGCCAGAGGATGAATTATTACTTGCTGGCCTGCCTGCCAGCCACAGTTCATACCATATTTTTAATAGGCGGCAAACACACATTATGCATCATTCAGGGATGGCTGTCATGAATAGGCTTTGGAGGAGTGGGGACCACAGCAGACTGCCAACATGTTCTCAGTGCCCATCAGAGTGATAGTTTAAGCAGATTCATTAAAATGAGATCTCAGCCCAGGCGCTTGCGAATTGGAGGCGCGTGCTAACTTTTGATAGTTCTCATCTGGGCGGCTGATGTGACATCACGCTGCAACTCTGTGACTTGTATTTTAACGGACTGTGTACCTTTGCATGACTGTTTTGTTACTAGCATTAGACAAACAGCGGGGACCAAATCCTAAGAGGTACTAAGCACCTGCATCTCTCATTGCAGACAGTGGCAATGAGCACTCATCGGGATTCGAAATCCGGAATTTATTTCCTAGCTTTTGGAATCAAAGCAATAAAACCACGAATGCTGTTTGTTTACTGATTTTTGAGGACTCAGGATGACCATATCTGTGTGTCTTCACTTTGCTTATAAAAAGAGATGTTTGATTACTGTTACTTTCAATTCTCTTTCCCGTTGGGGGAAATAATGTTTTTTTTTAAATAATAGATGCATATTACCAGGCCTGGACTGATCACATTGGACTTAGGTTGTTTGGCTCCAACCAGGTGTGTGTTCAGAAGCTCATGGTGTATTTGTTTTATTCAACTAAGAGCCTAACCTAACACCTTTAAAATAAATGGCAATATTCCTATTGATTTCAGCGGGGTTGGGATCAGGCCCTTAGCGCCACACGAAATGGAAGCTCTCATACATGTGCAACCAACACAGAAGTATGTTTCCAGAAGTGTTGTTTGCAGCGTTGTTGCAGCTGTGTTGCTCCCAGGATATTAGAGAGAGAAGATGTGTGAGGTAATATCACCCAGCTTGTCTCTCCGGAAGTAGTATTTCCAGGAAGGTGTTCTGAGCATTGGAAAAGATCTGATTGGCTGTTTAAAAAGGTCTAGCTTTTGGAAGAGAGGGATGTTGGCTCTAAGGGCGCTGTGCTGCCATGAGGAGCGAGGGGGTTAGAGAGTAACAAGTAGCCCTTGAACTTTTATTGGCCCTCTGTGGCTGTGATGCTGATGGGATTTCCCCATTGTTACTGGAACAGCAGAGAGGTAGGAGGGCCATGATCACTCTCTCTTGCATGGAGGTCAGTCCATATTCTGACCTAAATGATTTGGAGGAAATGCTGTGGAGCTTTTGCGCACAGACACCTTTATTATTGCTTTTTGCCCTGTCTTTCATATGTCTTCTTGCATTTTTTAAATGGAAGAACACACATGCCACGTATAGTATGTGTTGCATAACCAAGAATATGCCCAACAGCACAGATAAGTAACCATTGTTAATACACAAGTTCAAAGAATCATCGTTATGTCATGATGCCACTATCTCAACCAATTCAGAGTATTAATAGTGCTGATGAATACGATATGCATGGAGTCTGTTTATGTGACTAATATACTCAGCAATACACTTGGTTTAGGGGAGAGAGAAGGGGAACAAAATTGTCCGTAAAGTAATAGTTATATAGTAATTTGGAGCCAAGTTGTGCCTGGCCAATGTGTTGATATTAAGGGAAGGGAAATGACACAGGAAGCCTTCCTCACCTTGTGTCACCTCGTAAGGAACTGGACATAATTGAAGTCTATCTGTTCCTCACAGCGTGGGGACTGGTCCCTCCTATTGCTGCCAGGATCCATAATATCTCCTGAACTGTAGCAAGTTATACGCTGTAATGCTGAAACTGACAATTTATAACTCTATAAAGAAAGACCATGTTTTAAGACAGCAGCCCAATGGAACAGAGTTAAGATTGAGTTTTTCATCTTAACTCTGCATTTCTTGTATTTTGCACACTTGCTTTCTCAACACGAATGTTGTTCCAGCACTGGGATTTTTGTATCAGTATGACATAGCCGTATATCTGATACTAGAGGTCTTCCCTCGGCAGCTTATGTGAGCTACAATCAAGACATCTCTGATTATTCGCCAGGCTGAAATACTAGTAAGGGCCTATGTTCCTCTATATGCATATATTGAATTCATATGAACATTAAGGAATATTGTGTATGTATGAAATTCATCCCTGTTCAGAGGCCTACGTGTTACTTAAAGGTTCACTTATGCCCTCAAGGGTATGAGTGGGAGTTAAGTGGTGCACATTTCACTGAGTGGACAAGCATGCCTTTGGTACCCCAGTATTTTTTTTATATTGAGCTAAAGATAGCGTCAGCCTTAAATGAGATTTCATTGATTTGTGTTTCCAAACGTGTCTTTTTTTAAATTTGTTTTTTAACTGTCACAAAATCAAGGCGTGAGTGTATATTTAAAAGTTGTAATTAAAATAGGTAGCTCAGAGATAACAATCAGAATATGAAAAGCAACATGATAGTTAAAGGGTAATGATTAATCAAAGGGATTGGGGTCGGCAAGAAGGTCGCTTAGGTAGAGGATCGCAATACAGTTCAGTCTTTGGCCAAGCACAGCAGATCCCAGCACATGCTAAATGTTTGAAGGATTGCCTCAGATATCAGGCCCTTCGACCTTCCTTCCACTCCTTAACCCCACTGAAATGCTGGGCACTCACTTCACCATCACAGTAAAATAAAACACATGTGGTTGCTAAAATAAAACCTTACAAGGAAGGTGCAGTGTTTCATAACTAGGAAACAGGTCTGGCTGGTTTAGCCCTGCTGCTTCTTTTGAGTGCAATTTTAATTGTTTGCCTTGTACTGCATTAACCATAGCCCTGATGCCAATTCCTCATTTGGCACCATGAGAGAAGGGGAAGGGGGTGGAGAAAGGCATTCTAAAATAATAAATTGCCCAACTACCTGGATTGCCCAAAGACTTCAAAGGGTTACAGATGTATCACTCAGATAAAATCTGCGCATGCTGTGTGTGTTTCTAAATGTTACATTCATGTTTAAATAACTCACAGGTCATCCCCCCCCCCCGCATTTTGAGTGTGCTGCAAAGCAAACTGAGACAGCTTGTAAAGCAAATGACTAATTTCTAATTCTCCCCCCCCCCCCCTCCATTGCCATCCACCCTGAAGGTAGTCACAGGCCAGGCTTCTCACTGCACAGTGGGGGAAGTTGAGAAAATGGAAGTGGAAATAGATAATTTCTGCTTGTGAGGAATTAGCTGGAGCTGTATTACTTCAGCAGTGGTGGTTTGGGTTGGTTTTTTTTTTTTTAAACCGTGTCTGCAATCCAGCGAACACAATGTTCAGCGTAGCACACTTTTGCATTAGGGAAACTTTTTGGAACAGGTCCAACGATATGGCCCTGGGTCAGGCAGCCACCGTAACTATCAGCAACAAGAACCTTCAGGGACCTGGAAGAGGTGGTGGCAGGTGGAAAGGCATTTAGTACATTCAGTGTAGCTGCCGGGCCTTGTGTAGGAAGCTTGTTTGCTTTGCTGCCTCTGCAGTCGCTGCTGCTGCTGCCGCTGCTGCTGCCTGGAAAGTTTTATCTACTGATCAACATAGTGTGCCAGAGGGCTGATGGGACACCCCTGCTTGGGCAGAAGGTTCCAGCTGTAGCCTGCAACTATACAGCAGAAGGGAAAAGGGGGGGAGGGGGCTACAAATCAGTAAGATCAATTCCTAAGAGGGCACACACCAGTTCCAGACCTTTCTTCCCTTCATCATAACCTCTGTCTTGCAGCTATGGCTGCCTGCTTGCATTAATTACCTCTCACTCCCTAGACGCATTCATTGCAAGCTACTTTTAGGGTTCAGAGTGCAGAAACCAACTGACCAGGGTTGAAAGCAATTAACAATCAGGTTATTTAAAATTAACAGCCGCTTTTAACCAGCTGTCCAAAGCCACTTGTTTATTTCACAGCAAAGTTAACAAAGCTAAATATCTCAGTGGAAAGACAAATGTTTTGGTTTGGGGATTTTTTGTTGTTGTTTTTAACTATTGCTAAGCACTTCTAGTTTGAGATTTTAAAGGTAATATTGAAATATATCTCCTGCATTACTGGATTGTACATAGAGAAGGATGTTTAAACAGAATAACCCTTTCCCCCTGTAATATTGTCATATTAAGTCAAGCTGTGCCTGTCTGTGAATCATATTTTGAGAGCTTCTGCCATTGCTCTATGATTTTACATTGGTTTTTCTAATCCTCTCTCCTCCATCCCTTTGTCTTTCTTTCTTTCTTTCTTTCTTTCTCACAGGCACAGACACACTTCCTATTAATTTCCACATGGACTTTTAAAATCTAGAGGTGAAAAGGCATAAGGCATCTCCTTGCCACTCCCAGGAGCGTTTTCTTTTACATACGTATGAGGATTTTGATCAATCTATTTCTAAATATGGTGGTCAAAGGGGCTTGCGCCAGGTCACTTGGGACTCAGCCCAACAAAGCACATATGCCTCTATTGAGCTGTGCATCTCTGTTCAGCAAAACACATGCTTAACACTAAATACATGTTAAGTGCTTTGCTGATGAGGGATAGACTTAAACATGAGCTTAAATGCTCTGCTGAATGGGAGTCTTAAACACGCATGTAACTTCCAGCATGTGGGTAGTCCCATAGTCAATGGAACTTGTCACATGCTTGAAGTTACACACATGAGCTTCTGGGGGTAAACCCAGGAGATAATTCCATAGACTCATAGACCTCACTCTTCTGAGAGTCAGTCTAAATTTTCCTTTTCTTAATTTTCATTGCATTTATCCTAATTATATCCCCTTTTACCATGCTAAATAATTCTTCCTATTTGATCTTTCCACTCTTTGTAGATTTGTAGATTATCTCTGTCCTTAGTTATCACAGAGCCAACTTTTCATCTTTCCTGGTGAGTCAGTCCTCCCAGTGCCCCAGACTATTTTGTTGCTCTTTTGTGTGAACTCCATCCAGTTTGTCATTATTTTCTGTTTATGGGGAGCCCAGAATTGAACACATTTTCTCCAGCATGGTCACACCAGATCACTATAGATACAAACCATTATTTCTGTGTTACCTGCTGTCTCTGCATATGCAACCTAAAATTGCATTGCCCTTTTGTGCTGTCATATTGCATTGCAAACTCAGGACTAATTTGCTGTCTGCTATTGCCACTCAGTCTCTTTGCCCATTACTGCTTTCTGGAGCGCTGTGTCTTGGATTATTTTTTTCCAGAATATATTATTTTACATGTTTCCAAATTCAATCTCATTTTGTAATTTTTCTGCCCCTGATTCTGATCTCTCTAGATCATTTCATATTGTTTCTCTGTCTTCACTGGTATTTTCAATTCCCCTCAGTTTAGGGTCACCTGTGAATTGTGTTCAAAGACAGTGCAACCTTTTAGCTATGTCTACATTGCAGCTGGGAAGTGCAATTCCCAGCTTGAGCAAATATACACATGCTAGCCCTGATTGAGCTAGTGTGCTAAAAATAGCAGTGTGGCCATGGCAGCAAGGGTGGTGACTCACACTAGTCGCTCAAGTACAACCCCATCCGAGACACTAGGTACATACTCAGGCAGCTAGCCTGAGACACTACCCATGCTACCATGGCTACACTGCTGTTCTTATCACTCTAGTTTGCTCAGAGCTAGCCCATGTACGTCTGCCCAAGTTGGGAACTACCCTACCAGTTACTGTGTAGATGTACTCTTAGTGCATATATTCCATGAGCAGAAGAGGAGGCTAAATACATTGGATATTTTATTTGTTGTACATTGTTTTTTCAGGCCTGCTACACTTACCCATTATTAGTATTGTTAGCTAAGTGCTGATGGATAGATGGTGGTGGGGAGACTGGTTATGGATGGGGAGGTCAATTTGTGAGTTATCGGCATAGAAGTTGTGATGTACCTGAGGGGAACACCCTGCATCCCCATGTTCATCCTTATAATATTATTGTGTGGTATCTAATGCAAAGTTTGTCATATTGGGTGTCTTCGGAAGGCTCATGATGCACTGAGCATTGTTGTTATAGTAATGTTATAGTTTGTAATTTCATGTATATAGTTATGAGGCTGAAAATGTGTCCTCGTGGCTTAAAACAAGCCCAGGCAAAAATCTCCAGGAACAGAGGGGCAGTTCACAGCTCATCAGGGCATGTATGGGACAAACCCAGCCCAGCCTCACAGGAAAAAGACACTGGTCTAGGCAGCAACAAAGGATCTGTTGGACTCTCAAGTGAGTCACCCCCCTTCCCTTGGTCAGTTTGGGACTGCGATGAGGTAAAGCTCACCTGACTCTGAAAGGGTGGGGAGAAAAGCCAAGAGGGAAGAAAGAACATGATAAAAGGGAGAGATGTTTGCCATGCTGTCTCTCTTCCACCTCCAGCTACACACACCACCACCAAGCAATTGAAGTGCTGATCAAAGGGGAGAGCCTGGCTGAAGGGCAACCAGCCAGCCTGTGATGAGAAGCATCTGATGAGAAGCATCTACACTAGCCCCGAAGTTCGAAGTAAGATACGCGACTTCAGCTACATAAATAACGTAGCTGAAGTCGAAGTATCTTATTTTGAACTTCAAAGTACTCACCCCTGGTCCACACCGCGGTGCGCAGGCTCCCCCATCGACTCTGCCTGCTCCGTTCGTGGAGCAGGATTACCTGCGTCGACGGGGGTGCACTTCCTGGTTCGATTTATCGCGTCTTGTCTAGACGCGATAAATCGAACCCAGAAGATCGATCCGACGTGTCCGACAGAGCTGGTAACTGTAGACTAGCCCTAAGTTTGTAAGGGCACTGAAAGATCAACTTAGAATGCGTTTTGTTTTTATTTCATTTGACCAAATCTGACTTGTTGTGCTTTGACTTATAATCACTTAAAATCTATTTTGTGTAGTTAATAAATGTGTTTGTTTATTCTACCTGAAGCAGTGTGTTTGGTTTGAAGTGTCAGAGACTCCCTTTGGGATAACAAGCCTGGTACATATTAATTTCTTTGTTAAATTGACAAACTCATATAAGCTTGCAGTGTCCAGCGGGCAAAACTGGACACTGCAGGATGGAGGTTCCTAGGGTTGTATCTGGGACCGGAGATATTTGCTAGTGTCATTCGGTTGCACAATCCAAGCAGCGGCTGGCCAAAAGTGCTCACTCATGTTGCTGGGAGCAGTTTACATGCTAAAGGCTGTGCATGAACAGTCTGGGAGTGGGGGTTCTCACAGCAGAGCAGGGTAAGGCTGGCTCCCAGAGTTGAGGATTGGAGTGACCCAGCAGATCACCGGTCCAGATAACACCAGGGAAACATCACAGAGGTAATAATTGAATCCCTCTGAATGGACGAGATCATCTAAGAATATATTGTAAATAAGGCAGATTCCTGAAGATTCCACAGGAGAGAGGTGGAGGAAGACAAGGAACTACCAAGAGAGAGTAAGCAATTGGAGAAATAAGAAAAGATCTGGACGTATTAGAAGACCCAAAACTTCAGGTGTTTGAGACATACAAGAAGGTCACATAGGTTGGGGCTAGGGAAAAAGGTGTGTTCTTACCTTGTGTTACCTAATGTGATAACTTAATGCAAAGTGAAGACAAGGCCATTTGTAGTTGTGACATGTTAGCAGGTCAAGGCAAACACCTGACATGCTAATGTATTAATACTACAGCTGCCTTGTGTTCACTACGATTTTACCTTATCTTTGTTAACATGAGGTAAGAACACACCTATTTGATATGTTTGCTAGTTTTAACTAAGTGAAAGTTTCCATGTTGTATTCCCGCATCTCCAAAAGTAAGGCCTGATCTACACTACAAATTTCTGCTGGAACAGCTATGTCAGCTGGGAATGTAAAACAAAAATCACATCCCTAGTGACACAGCAGTGCTGGCAGAGCCTAAGGCAACAGAAGAATGCTTCTGTTAGCTTTAGCCAACATCTTTTGGGGAGATGTTATCAGAAGAACTCCTTCTGTCAGCATACCCAGTGTCTACACTATGGGGCTATGTCAGTATACCTACACCAGTATAGGATCTGTCGTGGAAACCTGACCTAAGAGTCTCATCTTTAGCCATCCTCCTCCTCCTAAAGGTTTACTATTGTATGTGAAAAGTTTCAATTTGAATATTTGGATTCATTTGAACCCAAAACACACAGAAACATTCATGGGGAGGTAGCAGGATACATTCAAACACATGAATTAATAATAAAAAAAAGTCTGTGAACTGAAATAATTGAATTATATAATATAATAAATAATATGAAGTGTGCATTAAAACATGGGTATCAAGATGAAAGAAATGGTGATTCAGAAGCTTTAATTCAATGGCTTAACCAATTTACAATGTTCCTTATGATCAGCTGGCAGTGCTAGGACTAAAAACCCTGGGCCAGATCCTCAGCTGGTGTAAGTTAACGTAGCTCCACTGACGTCAGTGGAGCTATGCTGATGTATACCAGCTGAGGTTTTGGCCCCATGAGTGCAAATTACTAATGGTTTGTGCTTGAAATGCCAGTTAAAATCAGTGGTACTAATTGTAAGCTCCGTGGGCAGTACAATGTTTATAGAAGCAACAAAAATGTTGTGTATAATTATTGTTTACTTGTAGTATAATCATCCTATCAATTCTTTTTTCTTATTACACCATCAATACAAATTTGGCAGCACAGCTACAAACAAAAAACCAGCATTATTAAGAAACATAAATAAATGGATTAGGAAAAGGAAGGCAGCGTCGAAAATTAGGGGCCTTTAATGTTCTGTAGAACTTCTAAATGATGTGAAGAAAGGATTCTGATCTTAGGTATGTAAAGCTGATTTCTGACAGGTCAAGACGTCTGCTTGTCAGTACCTTCTGAGTTGTCAAAGCTTGATGATATACTTCACAAAATATGAAGGGCCCTGTATAGCAGCAAGCAGTGAACATGCCATATGTACCCTCAAGGGTCTTAAGATCAACAGTTGGAGAATAGATGTTAGTGAATTACTGATCCAGCTTTCATTTCTTGTCTCCGTTAAAAGAAATAAGGGGCCAACTTCATCCCTGGTGTAATTCTATAAACATTTTCTATACCCAAAAATCTGGAATTATCTGTGTCTTGTCTTCCCTCAGCATCGTGAGACGTAACTATTGAATAATTTAATAAAGAGGCTTACCTCATGTGTCAAAATGCCTGACAAGAGATGTAGCATGCAGCCAGACTGTCTTGGTGTAAAGTGCTATAGAATTAAGAGGCAAGAATTAAGAGCAATTATGAGGGATAATGTCTGATCCGAAGCCAATGGAAGTCTTTCGATTGACTTCAATGGGCTTGGGATCAGGCCCATAGAGAGGCTGGGGTAGAATCCCTACTTTTGAACAAACTTTAAAGTAAAGATGAAAAAAACCCGAAGAAAACAATACACAAAAAGTGTTATCTATTCAGAGTTGTGCTTTCTAGTTGCATGTATCTAACTACAGGGCATAATATCCTAGATGTGTCAAAACAAGTTACTAAGGGTGCCACTGGAACCCCAAACAATGAGGCCTAAAGACACGGCACATAAAGCCACATTTTACTAGTAGGTAAGTTCAGCATATAGTAGGCCTGATTCCTTGTCTCATTTACTCTAGTTTTATACTGCTTAAATCCCATTGACATCACTGGAGTTACTTATGGTTTACTTAGGTGTAAGGGGCAAAAGGATCAGCACTGATGCATATATTACATAAGGTACAACGTAACATACAATGTGAAGTAATAAATGCCTGAATAGGCAGTGAGGGATTCCTTTGCCTTAATGCAGACTATTAAATTGTGACAGCACAACAGTAAAGCTTCAGCTTATAGCTACAAGTAAAATAAACCCCATTACAACATTGCTACACATTAACAGATGCATTTTTGCATCTTTGTGTCACTCTCTTTAGCAAAGTAAGTTGAGTTCGAGAAGGAGCTGCTGTGATGGCAAAGCATCCTTGGCCTAAGCTCTCACTTGAAAGCTTCTTTGGAGGCTCATAGCATAACTCACCCACTTAACATCCCATGCTATTTATTGAAAAAATTACATCCTCCACATCTTCAGAATGGGTGTGTGCTAAACTTCTTTTCTGTGCAAAGATTGCAACTTGTACTGAATTATTATAGGTGGGTTTATGATATGGACAAGACACTGAAAGGAGACAGCATGAATTAGAGGCCAAGAAATAAACAGAAATGTGAACATATTTAGGCAGTACATAACATTTTGAATATTGAAGTAGAGTACCAATTTGGCTCACTAAGGGGCCAATCCAGCAAAAACACTTGAAACCCATGCTTAATTTTAATGGGGGTACTAGTGCTTAAAGTAAAACTCCTGCTTCAGTGCTTTCCTGGATTGGGGTTTAATACAGTATGTTGAAATACCATCAGTAGAATGTCTTATTTTATTATTTTGAAATATCAGGCATGGAATCTGTGGTGATTTCATCAGTCCAGACCCCTTATTCTTTAGGGCTTGACAAGCACCATAATGGAGGTAGTATCTGAGCTGGGCTAATACTACAGAATGTTTTTTCTGTGAGCGTCTGCTCACATGTAAAAATGAAATTGCCTCACCAGAGCTTGTACCTCCATTTCTGTTCTTTCTGTGAGCATTAGATGGATTGAGATTTGTGTATGTGAATAGTCATGGAAATTGAATTTCAATTTGACAGCCATGAGCATTGGTACTAAATGGTGCAAATCCTTTCAAGAGCCCTAGCACAGAAGTAGTTAAACGAGCCAGATAAGGAACTTACCAACCCCTTCACAACTGGGACTGCATAGACAACTAATATGTGATACTGTAACTAGAGTAAATTAGTGCTTAGTTACTACAGTGATGTCCACCACAGAGAACCCCCGGACAGAAAGAAGAGTAAACTAAATGTACTTCTGTTCCTATGAGTACCCCCTCCTGGCTATGAGTTCTGCTCATCCAGTCAGGGATGTAACAATACCGTGTGATTTGGTGACCAATGACCAATCAGAATGAACCAGTACAGTTCCAATTTCCAATACAGAGTGTCAGAGGGAGCTAATCACAATTCACCCACAGAATAAATTAAAAAACTGGCAAAATTAATGTGTGAAGTAATTTCAAAGAATGGTTTTTTTTTTAATTTTAACAAACTGTGATTTGCTCACAACCTGTGAACAAGCAAAGGGGCTAAATTAATCACTTAAATGATTCACTGCAAATTATTTTCTTGGTTTTAGTACATATTTCATTTGAACATTTGTACTTCCTACTCTGTGCTACTCTGATGGATTGCAATCGGTTTGGGGGAGATACACCACTTTGCCAATTCCTTTTTGCTTTTAACTGCAAGCCTTTGCTAAATCTAAGAACTGCTGTAGAACATTTTTGTGTAGGATCACAAGAAGTTGGGATTTGGAAAGACCAATTAGTTCTAGTCCATCTCCCTGCCAGTGCAGAATTGTGTATACAATGCAATTTCTATTGCTTACTTTTAAATGTGGGCCTGGTTCAAGTCACAGTCTATCAGAAGTTTTTCCTGATGTTCAGCCTAAATTTTCCCTTTCTTACTTTCATCCTGTGACTCTTATTTATACCCCCATGTACCACTCTCAGCAATTTGACTTCCTCTTTGGTGTTCACAGCTTATAGCAGCTCCTTGCAGAAGGTTGTCATATTTTGGCTGTACAGCATTTGTCTTTAGAAAAGGAGGTCACGGAATGTGTGCAGTCGAACCTCCACCATGGGCTATGCAATCAGTTACACTGCTTGGAGGAGAAGTGGCAACAGACTTTGAAGGTTTAACAAGTTGCTTTGTTGTGATGAACTGCCTTTTTTCATTTATTATTCTGTGTTCTCCCCCACCCTAGTGTTTCACAGCATGAGCCAGCTTTTTTCAGCCTCTCTTTATTCAAATTCTTTCCTATTTAGCTACCCAACTCCATTATAAACTATAGCAAGGAAAAGACGCACACATCAAATTGCTTCTTTTGGCAGAGGAGGAAAGTTTGTGCTTTCTTGTATAATCCTCTTTACGTATTCCAAATTAATTTGCTTCCACAGATTTTCTCTTTTGTCTGTTAAAGAAAAATCAAGCTATTATCTGTTTATGCTGAACAACTGCAGTCCTGTACACGCTGTACTGAAGACATCTGCTCAGCCACACATCATCTTTCTGCTTTCACTAAATCACCTCAGTTGTTTTGTGTTAAAGGGTTACAGTCACGTCAAATTTGGCCAGAAATGTGTGTGTGTGTGTGTGTGTGTGTGTGTGTGTGTGTGTGTGTGTGTGTTGAGGGGGGAGAGGGTTAATCTTTTACAAATCTGAAAACGAATAAAATTTTCTATGAAAGTTTGTAAAAATTCCAGTAGATGCAGTTTTAAAGTAACAACAAATAACAATCCCCTCCAATGTTTGTAATCTTAACATTGCTGTGCTGTGCTTCTAGCTAATGAGAACCCGAAAGTGATCATAAACAAAAGTAAAACAGACTATTTCCAATTGTCTAACCTAAATAACAAAAGATTTCTGTAAAATGGGGATAATTATATTTTCCTACCTCAAAGGAGCTAAGGACTTGTCTACACTAGGAAGTTTAGTTGGCTTAACTGTATCGGTTAAGCTGTTAAACTGGCAGAACCCCTTCTAGTGTGGATGCAGTTATGCCACTATAAAGTGCTTATAGTGGCATAGTTTATTCTGGTTTGGGAGTCAGCATAAGCTATACTTGTATAAGAGTTATACTAGTATAACTGTGGGTATGTCTACACTACGAAATTAGGTCGATTTTTTAGAAGTCGATTTTTGGGAACAGATTGAATAAAGTCAAATGTGTGTGTCCTCACTAAACGCATTAAGTCAGTGGAGTGCGTCCACAGTCCCGTGGCTAGTGTTGACTTCCGGAGCAGTGCACTGTGGGTAGCTATCCCACAGTTCACGCAGTCCCCGCTGCCCCTTGGAATTCTGGGGTGAGCTCCCAAAGCCTGATGGGGCAAAAAAATTGTCACGGGTGGTTTTGGGTAAATGTCATCAGTCGCCCCTCCCTCCCTCTGTGAAAGCAACGGCAGCCAATCGTTTTGTGGCTTTTTTCCTGGAGTGCCCGTGCATGCGCCATAGCTCTGCAAGTGGGAGGGAGTCTGCTCAGATCATCGCTGCAGTTGTGAGCATTGTAAATAAACACCTCACATTTGCCCTTGGAGGTTTTGGCATATATATTGGCATTGCGTCTTTTGCAATGGAGTTCTGATAGCACTGATTTGTCGCCTCATACAGCGATCAGATCCAGCGTCTCCCATTTGGTCCATGCTGGAGTGCTTTTGCAATTCTGGCACTGCGTGGTCACCTCTGCTAATGAGCTCGCCACACTAGTCAAACAGGAAATGAAATTCAAAAGCTCCTGGGGGTTTTCCTGTGTACCTGACTAGTGCATCTGAGTAGAAAGTGCTGTCCAGAGTGGTCACAATGGTGCACTCTGGGATAGCTCCTGGAGGCCAATACCGTCGAATTGTTGACATGGCGATGTTGATTTCAATGCTAATCCTCATCAGGGAGGAGTACAGAAATTAATTTTAAGAGCCCTTTAAGTAAAAAAAAATGGCTTCGTCGTGTGGATGGGTGCAGGGTTAAATCGATCTAATGCTGCTAAATTCGATGTAAACTCATAGTGTAGACCAGGGTTTATACTCGCATAGGTATATCAGTAGAAAAAAAATCTCTTCCCTAACCAACATATAGCTATGCTGGTATAACTTTTCTCATGTAGACAAGGCCTGAATTGGGATAAACTCATTAATATTTGTAAGGCATCAAGGCCATGTCTACACTACGAGAACTATAGCAGCATAGCTATGGTGCCATAGCTATGCTGGCATAACTACATAGTGTAGATGCAACCTACAATGGTGGAAGGGATTTTTCCATTGCTGTGGAAACATAACCTCTCTGAACGATGGTAGGTAGGTTGACAGAAGCATTGTTCTGTTGACCTAGCTGCTCTGTGCTGGGGGTTACGTTGGCAAAGCTACGGTGCTCAAGGGTGTGGATTTTCACACCAAGTCTCAGTGAACCAGGCCTTAGACTTGGTCTACAAAGAACAACGGATGTAAGCTAAGTTTAAAATGACGTAAGCATGTCCGCACACAAAGTTGCACCAGTTTAACCAGGTCAGTGCAGCACTTTTAGTTAAACTGATTTACTTCTGTGTGTAAACACCTGGGTGATAGATGCATTTTTTGTGTGCAGTCTCAGATCACTGGCTGAATAGGGATTTAGTTTGATTTTACATTATCAGGTATTTTTATTTGTCAATTTCATGCTGCCACTCTCCAATTTGACAAGTGAACACTTGATTTGACCTTTCAGCTAAAAGAAAGATGAACTGAGCATTAAAAATGTTGTTTTTCTTTTTAAAGGAAATGATCGTTTGCTTCTCACTCTTTTTAGTTCTGAGATGTGTACTCATTCGATGTCTGCTAAACTGATAACCTCCTCACAAGCACCACACCTGTGCAACAATTAACATCTCCTGCAACAATAATCATTAAGAAACAAGTCGTCATGAGGCTGATTCTTATCACTTACATTACAACTTGAAATCATTAATACATATGAAAGGGTGTGAGGAATAGAAATTTTTTCTACACCCTTTTAATGTAAGAGATGGTTTAATAACAACGATTAAATCTGGGGACGTTATATCCCTTCTTTATTTTCATTCTCCATATCATATCACCTTCCTTGTTCAAAGGTGAATGAATAAATAAATACTACATCCAATTTACAGGAAACAGCTGGTTGAAAATTTTCTAATGGAACGTTTTTCCATCCAAAAATGTAATCTGTCAAAATTGAAGCAAGTTGAGTGGACGTAATGAATTTCAACTAAATTTCATTTAGAAAAAAAATTGAAATTCAAAATGTATATAATTAATATAAAAAAATCAAAATTAAAACCATGACATTTTGATTGACCTGAAACAACATTTCTTCGAAAGTTTTGTTTCACAGGAAATTTCAATTTTTTTTGTTTTTCATTGCTATTCAGAGCAGAAACATATTTTGAAATTGTGCAATTTCTTGCTCTTCTTAGAAATTCTGGTTCCTACTTAGCTCTCTAGAAACACTAGCATGATTCACCTTGCTCTGCAAAAAGAACCCCAATCTTACTGCAGGTATCAGGTAGGCTGATATCCTTTTGGCTTTACGTTATGTTAACAGGAGTGGCAGGTTTCCCTTAGGGCCTGTTTGTATGATGGCCATTTTCTAACTGTTTTAAAAACATGTCAGCGACACTGACTTTAAAATTACTTAAAGCCATATGATAGACATGACTTCAGTCAGTTGAAAGTGGCCTGACCCATTTATACCGAACTGGTTTCAAGGCCACAGCAAAGTCTTACCTGAATAGAATCCAGTGTAGATAGGCTTTTAAAGGTATACAGACCCAAAGGGCATGCTCATTGCTGAGGAGGGAAGACAGACTCGTAAATAGGCATTTTAGTGCTCGGGGCGAGTAAACATATATGTGCCACATACCGTTTTTTAAATCATTTTTCCGCTACAAAATGTAAAGATTCTGGGAGGGCACGTGACCACCCCACAGAGGTTTTCAAACTTTGAGGTGCACTCCCCTGGGGGAGGGGGAGCAGAGAAATGTTTTGAGGGGCAAGCAGCAACTCCAGGCAGCTTGGGCCAGTGACACCAGGAGGATTGGTCGGGCCAGCCCTGCATGGTGGGACTCGAGGAGGGAATGTCACCTCCACCCCCTGACTTATCTCGGAGGGCCACCCAGCTGCAACCAAAAAATCCGGTGGGGCAGGTAACCCCACATGCATTCCCCCCTGTCACCTCTGGACCCATTTTTCCACCTCCCTGCACCACCCACCCTCCAGCTTTGCACCTTTGGTGGCTGCCCTGCTCACCCCACTCTGGTTACAGCCATGGGGGAAGATTACTTTAAAAGCACTCTCTAGTGACCAACCTAGCCCAGAAAACAGTTGTGAAAAACCATAATTCTAACATCTGCTGAGGAAATGCAAACAAACAAACAAGCCTCCTCAACAAATAAATTAAAAAAACCCATAAAAACCTCAGTTCTATTTTCCCTCCCGCAGGTAACCTAATCATATGGTCTTTTCTTGGGTTCTGAGGTTTTCATCTGGTTCTATTAAAATAGTTTACTTCATTGAATTATTCCCCACTTGCAAAAAGTATTACTTACAAATATATATTATTATTACAAGTATTTATTTGACACTCAGCACCATGCTGTCTGGGTGCCTTACAAGGCTAGAGTTAAGACTATGGAGATGTCACTAGGAGAGACCAAATAGCATGTCCCCTGGTGTATGTAACTTGACTGCTCAGCTAGGGGAAGAGTATTTAATTAGTTCTGGGAAGGCCTGGAAAAAAGATGCGTCTTGCAGCTCATTTTAAAAGTGGCTGACTTCCAACTTAACTCACAGGGAGTAAATTACTTTCTTGTAGACCATGTAGCAAGAAATCCCCACTAAATTGAGATTTAGCTTTTCAAGTAAGCCTATATCATATAGTGGGGTCAGAGGTGAGGTGTCAGTCTGGTGATAGTCAGCCCAGAGAACCCACTTGTGTTCCCATTGGCCCACCGCACTCAGGAAGTGGGTAGTTGCATTCTGGACTTTCTGGACCTTCTGGGCAGCTTTCCCAGGTAATCCAATTAGAATAGTTCAGAGGAGAGGTTACAAAGGCATGGACAACTGAGACTACATAGACATCTAACAAAAAGGGTCAGAGCCTCTTTGACAGTGGTCGGTAAAATAAGTTTGTACTGGTGGCCTATGTAGAGAGTGTAAAGAGTCTAGTAAGATGCCTAGAATGCATACCACTTAGACAATATTCAGACATATGCCCTCAATTGATGGAGCAGTTACAAATTTCACCAGGTCCTCTAAACGTTTCCCCCTGCTGCTTAGTATCACGTCTGTCTTGTCCAGGTTGAGCTGCAGCCAGCTGGCCCTCCTCCAGCTCCCAATTTCTGCCAGGCATTGTTTGAGCTTGGCAACAGCAGTGTCTGGGTCAGTGGGGGAGGGGAGGTGAAGGGGGCGCGGAGGAGACATCAAGATAGGTGATGTCAGCAGACTGATGATGATACTGCAGTGCATTTCATGTACTCCTCTTGTAGCCTCACATAGATGTTTAAAAGAAGAGGTGACAGGATTGATCCCTGTGAGAAACCTACAGCTGAGAACCATTGAGGATAAGCAATCGCCCATCAACAGCTGTAAAACTTTACAACTTGGAAAATCCCCACATTTGGAAACCTTCCCTAATAGTGTCTATAGATATTTACTATCATTAGTTTATAAATCTCATACGAGGCAGTTATTTCTTTTTAAAAAAAGTACTTTTACTCATTCTGTAAATCTGGCTATGACTAAATATTTTCCCACACTTCCACATAATCATTAACATTATTGTTCTTCATACTGCGAGAGACCCAAAAGGACAGTGGTTCACTTTTCGAAGGTGCTGATCACCTACAGCTTCTTGCAGAGATGTGGGTGCTCAGCACTTCTGAAAATCAGGCCACATCTGTATGCTACACATGATTCCAGTTGGAATGCCCCTTAATGGATTTCCAGGGAGCCTACTGAGATTGCAAGTTCTCTGGAGCATGTGGTACATTGCCTGGCACAGCATAGATTCACAGATTCCAAGGCCAACGGGCCCACTGTGATCATCTAGTCTGACCTCCTGTATAACAGAGATCATGGAACTTCCCCAAAATAATTCCAGGAGCATCTCTGTTAGAAAAACAGCCAATCGTGATTTAAAAATTGCCTGTGATGGAGAATCCACCACACTCCTTGGTGTAAATTGTTCCAATGGTTTATTACTGTCACTGTTTTAAAAAAGCCTTGTTTCTAGTCTGAATTTGTCTGGCTTCAACTTTCAGCCATTGGATCTCATTATACCTTTCTCTGCTAGATTGGAAAGCCCATTATCAAATATTTGTTCCCCATGTAGGTATTGTAGACCATAATCATGTCACCCCTTAACCTTCTCTCTGTTAAGCTAAATGGTTTGAGCTCCTTTAGTCTATCACTATATGTCATGTCTTCTAATCCTTTAAGCATTCCTGGACAGTGTATTCCAGCAACGGTCCCACCAGTGCCAAATAAATAACTTTTCCATTCATTCTCGAGATCCCCCTGTTTATGCATCTAAGCCACAGCATTGCACTTGGAGCTCATGTTCAGTGGATCATTCACCATCCTTTTCAGTCTCTGCTTCCCAGGATAGAGTCCCCATCCTGTCAGTATGACCTACATTTTTGTATGTATTGACATTTAGCCACATTAAAAGGCATATTGTTTGCTTGCTCCCACCTTACCCAGCAATCCAGATTGCTCTTTATTAGTGACCTATCCTCTTCATTATTTAACATTCCCTCAATTTTTATGTCATCTGCAAACTTTATTTGTGATGATATTATGTTTGCTTCCAGGTCATTGATAAAAATATTAATTAGCATAGGGCTAAGGACAGATCTCTGTGGGACTCCACAAGGAACATGGCTACTTCATGATAATTACCCATTTACAAATACATTTTGAGACCTATCAGTTAACTAGTTTTTAATCCATTTAATGGATGCTATGTAAATTTTATATTGTTTTAGTTTTTTGACCAAAACATCTTGGGATACCAAGTCAAACGCCTTACAGAAGTCTAAGTATATTATATAAACACTATTACCTTTATCAACCAAACTTGTAATCTCATAAAAAAAAAAGATATCAAGTTAGTTTGACATGATCTATTGTCCATAAACTCATGTTGACTAGCATTAATTATACTAGTCCCCTTTAGTTCTTTATTAATTAAATTCTGTATTAGCCACTCCATTATCTGGGATTGATGTTAGTCTGAGAGGCCTGTAATTATCTGGTTCATCACATTTACCTTTTTTAAAATATTGGCACAACACTGGCTGTCTTCCAGTCATATGGAACTTCCCCAGTGTTCCAAGACTTCATCAAAATCAACATTAATGGTGCAGCGAGCTCTTCAGCCAGCTCTTTTAAAACTCTTGGATGCAAGTTATCTGGATCTGCTGATTTAAAAATGTCTGACTTTTGTAGCTGCTGTTTAACATCATCCTGGAATGCAGAGAGTATTATCATCATCATATAATGAGACTTCATCATCAACTAGGCCTTAATACATGACTGTGGCCCCTGGGAGGAAGGCCAGTCCTCGCCCACACACAACCCACCAACCTCAAGCATATTCTCACCAACAACTATAGACTGCACCATGGTAACTCCAACTCAGGAACCAATCCATGCAACAAACCTCGATGCCAACTCTGCCCACATATCTACACCAGGAACACTATCACAGGACCTAACCAGATCAGCCACACCATCACTGGTTCATTCACCTGCACGTCTTCCCATGTAATATATGCCATCACGTGCCAACAATGCCCCTCTGCTATATACATTGGCCAAACTGGACAGTCCCTACGTAAAAGGATAAATGGACACAAATCAGATATTAGGAATGGCAATATACAAAAACCTGTGGGAGAACACTTCAATCTCCCTGGACACACAATAGCAGATTTAAAGGTAGCCATCGTGCAGAAAAAAAAACTTCAAGACCAGACTTCAAAGAGAAATTGCTGAGCTTCAGTTTATTTGCAAATTTGACACCATCAGCTCAGGATTAAACAAAGACTGTGAATGGCTAGCCAACTACAAAAGCAGTTTCTCCTCTCTTGGTGTTCACACCTCCAGATCACCTGCTAGCAGTGGACGTCATCCTGCCTGATTGCATTAACCTTGTTATCTCAAACCTGATTTTGGCCTGCATATTTATACCTGCCTCTGGAAATTTCCACCACATGTGTCTGATGAAGTGGGTTTTCGCCCACGAAAGCTTATGCTTCAATATATCTGTAAGTCTATAAGGTGCTACAGGACTCTTTGTTGCTCTGTTCCAGTCATTCGATTGGTAAGCAGCAGTAATATCACTTGACCAGTCTCAAAGCAGAAGCACAGACAATATGGGGAGCATATTCACCCCCTCCCTCAGCTTTTTATTGGCCTGCTGCTACCCCGACCCCCTCAAATACAAGTAATTTACTGAATTATGCAAATTGGTATGTGCCCCACTTTGCACCAGTGCAACACATCTATATTAGGGCTTTGCACCACTGTAACTCAAGAGATTTAGTTATACGGGTGCAAATTTTGTTAATATAGATAAGGCCTGTCATTTGAACAGCTCTAATCAACATCCATACTCAGACCTGATCCTGCAAGTTGGTGTTTGCTGTTGGGGGACTGGGAATTAAAATGTCCTGTAAAGAATTTCTTACAAGCGAATATTAATTTGTTACCTTTACCAAATTGCACTCAAATTTTAAGAGTTAGATTTATTGGAAGGTGAAAACATTCCCAACATGAATTGCTTAAGGGACACCAACCTGCAATATGATTAAATTGATTCAAGAGAAGTATGTAGAAATGGCATTACAGTAGAGAATGAAAGTTTGAGATCCAGGACCTCTCAAAGCCCTGCCCTAAGAAGGAGGAAGGGAGAGAGGCAGAATTGTGGTTTGATTCCATGAAATAACACCTATCCTTCTGGCTTCATTTAAAATGAATATTTGGAACATAAGGCTAAGACTTATGTGTGGATTAGTAATGTGTAAAATCTGTGAACTCAGCTAGAGCTTTAGTTTAATGTGATGTCTTTAGGACATGAACTCATTATGATAACGATGTGATTGGTAAGGAAAAATTCAGAAGGTTTTGCTCCAAAGAGTAGGCTGCCAAGAAAAAATAGCATTATGCGTTTTCTAAGTAATGCATTAAGCTAAGCTCCAATAATACACCATTTACAAGTATTAAGAATGCTTAGATATTAACAAAGTCATTACTAAGGGCCAAGTTTGCTTGCCTTACTCATGTGAGAAGCCCTCTGACTGACTAGTCACATTAGTAAGGTGAATAAGAGGTGGCTGGAGCAATATAGATATAGAATTTTTCAGATAAAATGGTATGTAATAAAAGACTATGGGTAAAATGTTCAATAGTGCCTAAGTTCCATTTTAAAAAGTGACTCAGGCACATATGAGCTTAAGTCCTATTAAGTGAGATTTTGGCCACTGATTACCACAGTCACTTTTGAAAATGGGGCTTATAAACTTTTGAAAATTTTACCCTATACTTTAACACACATTTGCACAAGGGGGTTAGAGTTAAGGTTGCACAGGCAAAACTTAACTGTATAATTTTGTGACTATAAAGTAACTCACTTGGCAACCTTCACATTCTTTCAATGTAACCTTTTTTTTGCATGGAATGACCTAGAGGTCTGTTAGAACAAAAATGAAGAAATAAAAATATTCTACCAATTCAGCTATTTCATTTTTAATTGAAAAAAAAAGCATTTCCAATTTTGTAAGCCAAACATTTTGTTTTGGTTTTCATTTTTGAAGGATTATCCTCTTTCCCTCTTACCCCTGAAATTTCCATTTTGTTTCATTTTACTGAAAAACTGGAAAATTTCAGTATTTCCTGTGCAAATTTCCATTATTTGACAATTTTTTTCACCAGCTGGTGTTGGCATAAGAGATGTGCCATTTGCTCAGGCTTTCAAAATCAATTTATTCCTGGACAGAGAATGAACCTGCTGAATTTCAGCCCCAGATGGAAAAAAATTCAAGCAGCTGAAATGACTCTTGAGAATGGAGATGGTTGTGTAACCTTGACTTACAGGTGTTACTGCCCCTGCAATAAATGTCTGTGTTCATGAATTGTACATACACATGAGAATTTGTTTATTTCAATTTAAATAACAGTAATAAAGATGAATATATGTGGCTGTAGGCACCTTAATGCACAATTAGCATTGCAGCAAAACCCTAGCAGCTTTAAAATAATCATATAGACTGGAGCTCTACCAGCCAGCTACCTCCAGAAATGCTCCTTGCAACCTCTTCATCATTCCATAGTACGTCTTAGTAAAATAATCCATGCTTATCTGTCTTGCCTTATAATGTATGCCTTAATAGGTGAACAGTATAGGCCCAATTCAAAGAAATCCAGGTGCTCAGCAACTCTGCTAATCAAGCCCTCTGATTTGTTACATTACAACAGAAAATAGAATAATAGAGAGCTGAGTGAATAATACACTTGGGTAAGTGTAGTCTTTGCCCACTGGTAGAATATCTACCGCCAGATTGTGATTTTCTCAAATGTGCTGCTTGTTTGAATGTACAGTATAGATTTGGGGGATTTTTGTTTGTTTTGTTTTGTTTTATTTTTACACCGTGGGCTAATTCACCCTCAGCTTGCTGCAGCAAGTATTTAGTGTTCAGTCTTTGAAACTGGAATTGTGTCGCTGAGTTATGACGGGGCACATAAATTGCATGGTATTCCTGTTCTTTACTGGAGGAGAGTAACTATTATAATTGGGAAGAGCCATTGGGTCTTTCAATCTCTCAGGGAGAAAGAGAAAATAAACAAGATTAGGGAATTACCCAAAGATGATGACCTTTTGGGAAGACTGAAAAAAATGTTTATTTGGCAGGGTTTTTGGAAAATGTTGGGGTTTTATTCCTACAGGGTTTTCAGGGGCTGCTTTGATTGTTTGGCTTAGGTGGACTTTTTTTGTTTTGTTTTTGTTTTCTCCTGGATGGCCATCATAAATTGTGATGGTCATTCTAATTAATTGATTGTAAGTCTAATTAATTTTTAGAGCAACCAGAGCTTTTTGTATGGCATTTGTATGCTTTAAATCTAAAGAAAAATAATGCAACTATAGGGAGGGAATTTTCCAAGACAGAAGGGGCAGTTAGGCACCCCATTCTCCTTGAGAGTCAGTGAGAGGTCAGGTGACTAATTCACACATGTGTCTTTGAAAATCTTGACTTTAGAGAATTTTCAGCCTTTTGCTTTCTGGGCCACGTGGGCTTAAGGTCAGGTCTGCACTAGGAGTGTTTTACTGTTGTAGGAGTACCGGTAAGCTATACCAGCAAAGTGCTCCTAGCATGGATACAGCTATACCAGCAAAGTTACAGTTTGTTACTGGTATAGTAAAACCACCTACATGAGCAAATCAAGCTCTACCAGTAAAAGCACAGCATTGCTGGTATAGCTGCACAACACTTGGGATTTTTGCTGACCAGCTATGTTGGTCAGGGATCATATCTCTTCAGACCCCTGATGATATAGTTATGCTGTCAGAAATCTGTAATATAGATAAGGCCTAAGTCACCATTCCTATAAAAGTAAGACTACTGTAAGGTTTACTGGCTAGGGTCAGGGCTTAAAAGTAATATTTTAACTGGGCTTTATAATGGAATCTGCTTTTTAGCTATGGTGAGGCTCCTACTTTTCCATAATTTTGTATGTGTAGTGAAAATCACCACATCTATGTCTAAAATATAGAGAGGCAAGGTGGGTGAGGAATCTTTTGTTGGACCAACTTCTGTTGTGAGAGAGACAAGCTTTCAAGCTACACAGAGCTCTTCTTCAGGTCCTGACTTGTGTAGCTCGACAGCTTGTCTCTCTTTCACTAACAGAAGTTGGTCCAGTAAAAGATATGAGCTCACCCACCTTGTCTCTCTAATATCCTGAGACCATCGTGGCTACACCACCACTCTAAAATATAGTACATTTTAAAAAATTGATTGGTTGCATTTATTCAAGGGGGTAAAGACTGCTGCTGATGCATACTGTACTAGCAGTGATGATAGTCCCTAATTCTCTTGAGCAGATCTTGGTTCAGTGTATAGAGAGAGAAATAAGCAATATACAGAAGATTAGTATTGTGTAAGCTAACTAGAATATAAAAATGTTTGTTATTGTTAAGATGATCATCTTAAAAGTCAGAAAAAGTTTTGTATTTACCTGTTAATTTGCACTGTAATTAATGTAACTTTGTTATGATTATTGTTTCGGTTGGATCTTCAAACGTGCTTAAAAATTAAAAAAGCATTGACTTCAACATGATAAACCAAATCAAAAGTGACTTCTCTCCAGAGCTGCTGCTTATTTAGCCACACATGTTTAGTCTGTCTTTTTAAATCCCACAGCCAGAACTGCCTGCCTAGAATACAGATGACATTGTCATAGGACCCCATCCAGCTTATATTGTGTACATTGCCTTCTGTGCATGTTGGCTACACAATGCACTGACCTGTCCAAGGGGAAGGCTGGCACATTACAAAAGGCCAGCATGTGGGCAGGGAAGGAAGGGGAGAGGGCACAGTCCTTCATCTCAGGAGAATTGTGAAGATGTTCAGAAGGGAGCTGATGGTGTCTGTGTCTGTCTCTCCCCTCTGCTGTAACAGCCTGGCTTTATGCAACCAAGCAACCTTCCTTTGCATAGGTCAGCTCACTGTTCAGTCCGCATGCACAGACTTAGTGAGCTGCTTCATGGCCTCATTAGGAAGGAGGACAGATCCAGGCCAATTTAAACAAATAAACAAATTAACCTTGTGCTTGGGTCTTCTCCCTGCCCGTATAACTGATGTGGTAGAGCAGGAGGGCTGCGGGGGCGAGAAGGGGGAAACTCGTGACTGTCTCAGTTCCTGATTGCTGTTGAAGGGGTGGGGGAACCACAGTCCATCTTAGGTGGTTGCTTCCTTTCTCCTCCATCCTCCCAATTCGAAGTCAGCAGGGTGACCTCAGTGTCAGAGTAGTAGTGCCTAGAAGCCAAAATCTGCTTTTATTTATACCAATGTGAATCAGAGTAATGCCTTATCTGAGTTCTGTATTAATGTCACTGGGAACAGAGGGCCTGACCCTGTTTTCACGGAACTTTGTGTCAAGATTTGTACTGAGCAGTATGAGCCACAAAATTCTATCTGGTATAATAATATAACAGTACTACCTGGGCCGACTATGAATAGTAAATTCTAGTATCAAATAATAAAAGAGGTGTATTGTTTATTTAGTTTGTCACCTCCTCAAGGCAAGAACTGTCTCCTACTATGTGTGTACAGCACCCAGCACAATGGGGCCTGATCTCAGTTGTGTCCTCTTGACTCCACTGTAATATAAATATTAATAAAAACTAGTAGTGTATCACTATTTTGGTGTGGTGAATCTTTGGCTTGATGATTCAAACAGAGTATTTCTTCCTGTGTGTCCTTCTCCCTGTTAGGTCTAAGACACCCTTACAATCTCTTGGTTGCACAAATGCTATAGGATTATGCCAAAATCACTCTTTAATTTTTTCCCCTATTCAGTCATAATCTATGAGCTAGATCTATTTTTAAAAGTATTGAGTAACTTTTTCTCTTGCTTGCTTATATTTAGGGATCATAATTCTCTCTTTGTGATGCTGTGATATATAAATGTGGGCATAATTTCAGTGTCACAATCAGAGGATTGTAAGTGTCTAAGGTCTGGTTCATTTAAAAGAAAAGAAAATGTTTTGACCCATTTATTTCTGTTCTGCCCAAGTGGATCCTACATTCATAACTCCTTTCATAGATAGCAAATATAACCCCGTGGTTCACCTGAGAGTTGCAAAAGACAAAAAGGAAGGAGAGCATGGTAACAAATTGGTAGCCACTTATTTCTTGCCTGTAACTATGCTGCATTAAGTGACCACTTACAGAAATTGATGTGGCAGTGGGGATATAATTCATATCCGTCGTCAGAGCCCAGGCCCTGACCGCTTGAGGTAAAGGAGAGTCTCTTACTTACTAGCACTAGATGAACTATGACAAGTTCATCCATCTCAAGGCCCTCACTACATCTCAACTTTTCCCTTTAATCTTTTAGAGGAGGCTCTTCCCACTCTTCTCTCCTCACTCTTCTCTCCTTTAACTCTCCCTTTCTCTATTTTCCTTTGTGCCATTTTTCTTGCCCCCTTTTCTCTATATGTCATGCACCCTCTCTTTTCCACTTTGAAGCTCTTCCATCAGGTTCACTTTTTAGCTAGCTCTCCATCACAAGTGTAATCTGTTGAGCTAATAACTTGGTCTTGCACCTAGTTGTATTCAAAATAAACATAAAAGCATCAATCAGAACGTACCAAAATGGGACAAAGAGATCCAAATTCTTTGTAAATAATCCTCTCCACAGAGCTTTGCCTTGTCTTCAGTTTTATGTTTTTCCTTTTCCTTTTATGATTCATTTCTACTGGTTATCTAATCCATTTAATGTAGATTGCAAGCTATGGAGGAAGGGAGCAGATGGAGTGGGCCAAAATTGCAAATGGGTCTTATGTGGTCTTTATCTCTGAGCGCAAAGCTTGGTGAGTATACACATTGCACACTGTCTTCAGGTGGTATCATCTCCACTTGGTCTACCTGGATATGCAGGGGCACCACTCATAATGTGAGTCTGGGGTAAATGCCACAACACGGCCCTCTGCATGAATATCTTTACAATCTATTTTTCACATACAGCTAAATTTTAAATGAAAATTGTCCCTTTCTGCAATATATTTTATAGCTCATCATGCACTTCTGATGATTCTTCAGCAGCTAGATACTACAGTGACTGGTGCCCTATCCATTTCTCTCTCTCAGGTATTGGTTTAGTCGTTCTTTGTGTAGAGAGCTCCATGCA
Organism: Chelydra serpentina; assembly: GCA_037349315.1. Classification (NCBI taxonomy): domain Eukaryota; kingdom Metazoa; phylum Chordata; order Testudines; family Chelydridae; genus Chelydra; species Chelydra serpentina. The sequence goes on along the minus strand of JBAIAC010000002.1, from coordinate 27,989,401 downwards.
CAGAGTGGCTATAGGAGTACGCCCAACGTTTGTTCAAGACACTGTATGAAGTATAGCTGACAGTACTGTTTTGCTCTGAATGGACTAGAATGTTACCCTAACTGTAAATCATTGGTGTGGGATGTTCTATCTAGATTGGCGATTCAGTCCTCTGGGGGATGGATATCTGTACGCTGACATTTGGAGATGTGTTATTTAGCACCTATATTTTGCATACCTTGTTATGGGGGAGAAGCCTGTAGCTTTTACCTCCATTAAGTAGTATGGTTCAGTTAATGGATAGGTAACAGGAAAGAGTGTAAGGGGATGCCATTGTTAATGTGAACTCCTGTGGTTTTTATTATAGTTGCACCCTCTATAGTTAGAGTTGAGCAGCTGTTTCCATTATGAACTTCTATTTGAGGGGTTTATAACTTACTTGTTACATTTTAGCCTGGAGCAAATTTTTAACTTACTGGGTGTTTCCCTGGGAGAATTACAAAATACAAACAAAAAAACCTCTCCTCCATCTAGCCATATTTGAAATTTTGCACAGATGCTGAATTTTACTAATGTTTACTGAGATTTTAAAACTGTGTATTGATTAAGTGTCCTGATTTCATAATTTCACAAAATAGTTTGAACTCTCATGTGTATTTAAAGGAAATATTGATGAAGGAAATAAGTGAGCTGTAGCAAAAAGGAGAACAGTTGTGGCTAATCTGGTGTTTCTCCAAGTAGATAACTGTTCAGATACTAAGATTTTGCTTTGGAAAGGCGGTAAAATGACAGTTCACTGAAATGAGAGCACATTGGCTTCATTTTTATTCATAAGGATGAGAGAATTTGGTGTCTGTGTATTATATTATACATACATATACACATGCACTGAATGCACACGTCACTGCTATGTCTGCTGAGGTGTCCTATAGTACGTGCTTGGTCAAAAGAATATTTAAGTCCCCTGGGCACCCACTACTTTTATAAAGATCTGAGAATGTCATCACAGGTCTTCCCAAATCTTGTTCAATGGCCTTTAACTGCTTTAGGATAATGTGTTGCCTAGCTTCTACAGTGTGCACTCATACCATATAAGGGCAAACTTTTATATATAAGTAAATATGTGAAATGTCTAGGCTCTTGAAGTTTGCCTCCATGGCAGGAGATGGGAATCTGAAACATGCATAGATCTCACATCCCTGTATGTAAATATCTCACAATCCCCCACCCCCAAAAACAAGAATAAAAAATTGCAACAGGACCATGAACATTAAAAAAAAAAAAAGAATTCATTCCTTACTTTTGTTTTTACAAGTTTAAGTAACTTGTAAAACTGGTTAGACATTCATAGATCCTTATAGAACTATATTTTCAAGTAGCAGAATTTGTAAGCGCAAATCAGATAGTCATCTAGGATTGGATTTACAAAGAAGGCACCCAACATGCAGAGAGGCATCTACTCAGATTTACAGGTGTACGGAAGCAGGGTGGATGCCTAACTCCCATTGATTTCAGTGGGATCAAGGTGCCTAACTCACTCAGGTGCTTCTTTATATCCAAGTAGTTGCCTATCTGTGCTTTTAATGCCTAAAAACGTTTGTAAATCTGGTCACTATTCTAAAATTTGTCAAACTCTCCACTAATTTTGGGTGCCCAATTTAGATACCTAGAATCTGATTTTCAGTGGTGCTGAGGCCCCACAGTCTAAAAAAGGAGGCGCCCAGAGTTTAAAAAAACGAAGGCCTTACCCACCCAATTTGCATGGATAGGAGCTATTTATAACTGCAAAGTCTATTGTGTGGATGCAGAGATTCAGGCGCAGTCTTTAAATATATGACCTTTTAATAATAATACTTTAAGTACAGTAAAGATGACTTGAGGAAACCGTGTTTGGATCCAGTTAGGCTTAGTGAAGACATAGGTTTAGTTTCGTTTTGGAAGAGAAGACTAAACCAGGGCTAGAATGAGCATTTGACAGCCGCAAAGTCTTATGAGTTATAGTTATTTTTGCAGCATTTTGACTCCAAAAAGCTGAAATCTCCAGAGGAGCTCAGTTGTTTTTGTGTGATAGAGCCCTTCTGGTTTTGGATACAATTCTGAACCAAAGCTGTAGGAGTGATTTAAGATGAAGAGATTTGACTCTGAGCCTAGACCTCATAGAAATTTGTAGGGAGGGAGTGTCATTGTTGAGCTTCCAATTTTGGCACAATGTGGTAAAATATCTTTTGAGGCACTTGTGGTGTAACCCTCCATGCTGCTCTGGCTGTATAGAGCTAATTCCTCAGCCTTTCCTTGTGACTGTCTCATACCTGTCTCAGATACATAGTTATGGGTTTTAGTGAGGAGACAAACAGTAGGGGTTAAATAAAGACTTTTCTTTACAAACCCTCCAGATGTTCTCTGTGTGGTTCCTCCCTCATAACCACTCAGCACACTATTCAAGCTGGCTTTGCGGCAGGCTGATTTATTTATAATACGAGGAGATGTGCCCCAGAAAACAAAACAAACCAACAAAAGAAGCCACTCAAACTGTCTTCTCAGGAGCAAGTTGCAGAGTACTGCAGCTGGTGTAGAAGGGAATTCATGGAGAAGAACACCGCTCATTCACGTAACTGCTCCTGACTCTTCACTCTGCTTTGAGCACATGAGGGGGCTGTTATAACTCCTCTGCATGGTGGCCTGCATGATGATGGATAGGCCTAGGTTTATGTGGGCTCATTTATTTAGATATATAACAGAATAAAAGTGCCGATTCTGTGCTGTAGATCCCTTTGCTATAAACACAAAATATACATTGATATTAAAAAACCAGTCACTTCTCTAAAATCAGGAAATAATCAACCAGAGAGATCAATCACATTGAACAATACGTAAGAAGTATTCCATCACATCCCCAGTACATATACTTATCACACTCCTCCATTCCCCAAAAGGCTAAGAAAATGATGGGCTTTGTAACATGCATGGAAGATCTATGGGCAAGGAAAGAATGTCAAAGTCGAGGGCCCATCACTGAAGATGACATCTTAAACTCCTCCCAGAAACCAATAAGCAGATCCCAGAGCACCAGGGTCATGTACTCCTGGCAAGATGCACCCCTACGTAAGACGGCTACAGATGTGGTGACATCAGCTTCAATTTCTGGTTAGATTTCAGGTGTAGCCCAATGTAGAACAAATTGCAGTAATATAATGAGTCAATGGAGCATGTTTCTTTAAAAAAAACAAAAAAAACAAAAAACCCCACAATTACCTGGGAGAGCAGGACCTACAGCTACTATCCTTATTAGTGAACACTAGTGTATAGGAGGGGACTGCTAAATTGTCTGTAATTTCCAAGGAACTTACCTCCCTCCAAATCTATATCTTCAGCATGAGTGACAGCTGGATTCAGTAATCATGTGTCCAGAGGAAGGGTGCAATTTCAGCACAGAAAGTACAAAAAAAAAAATAGATAAATTACAAGTTGGTATACAAGAAGAGATTTGTACAGGGAACAGATATTCTTCATAAAGTCAAAATTCCAGTGACAGCCTTCACATGCATGTTAGCTAGGTATGTGGTATCCGCCCTGGTTAGTTTCTGAAACAAATTCTTCATAGCAGGCTGCAAGCCAACACAGACACAATTATACTGTTTTGAATATAAACACAAGATTTTGTGATTAGATGATCATTTTTACTGCTCAGGTAGGATGCTGTAGGAGTGAATTCAACCCAGTTAATGACCATAAATAATAACGATGGCATTATTCCTTTGTCTTGTCCTTTGCACACACTAATCTGCTCTGACAGCTAGCTTTGCTCTTTTATTAACTCTCCGTCAGCTGTAATCAGTGACAGTGAAGTCAGGCAGTAAAATTTACATGTGCCAAGTCTCACCATTTCTTTCTGAAACCTTTCAGTCTTCAGCCTCTACATTTTGGGATGGGAATGGAAAAGAGCATGGAGTAGAGAGTGGGAGAGGGGTGCTTTTAATATCCTAAGCTATCAAGAGGGTGTATATAACCTAAGAAGGATGTTTACTTTGATAAATATAAATCTATCTGAATTGTAATTTCCCCTCTTCTTAAAAAACATGCACCAGGAATTGTGGCTGGTATGGAAATGTAGACATTATCTTTGATTATTATTGTGTTTATTATTTTATTATTATAAATAAATTAGAAGTAAATATTTACTAGATAATCAAAAAATAAAAAATAAATGATTGATCTCACATCAGCTCATATTCTGCACCTACGACAATCCTTCATCCAGATCCAGAGTACAATTTATGCCTATTATAAGTTATCTGGTAGTCAGTGATTAAAGTGGAAGTTTCTTTGGGACCTTATAATGACGTCAAATGTAACTATTACCCTACTAGTCTAGTTGCAATTGGAGATCAAAGTTCTAATGAAGTAAACACATTTGGCCCTGAGTCTGTAATTTGGGGGCTGTGGTTTAACAATAAGTCAGACATGGTGGGCAAGGGGATGGGAGTAGTGGCTCTTAGACAGCTGTACCCTTTGGTCAAAGATAATGAGAGAACAGAATAATCAAATCACATTTCACAATGCAGTATTCTAAGTGCTTTTAATTATGAAGCCTTCATCACAAAATGGAATGAAATGATAAGCAAGAATTTTATAAACTAGAACAGAAAATGTGTATGTTAATTATTTCAGCCAGTCCTTTTAGTAGAGCAACAGTTTTTTTTTCAAGTTGGTTTTAGAAACTGAGAGAGTGTACCCTGTCTATTTTACAATTCTAATTTTTGCTATTTTTGTTGATGGTTATCACATTCTGTAAAAAGGAAGCAGGAACCAAAAAGAAATTGGCTCTTCCACACAATCAGGTATCACAGAGCATTTCAAAGTTTGTCTCACAAAGGAAGATACAATCATTTAGAACTGTCTTTCCCAGATTGTTACACCAGCGTTTTATTGAGATAGGCGTTTCTTACCCACAATCATATTCCTCACTGACCATCTCTCTCTCAATGATCAATCTTTTCTAGTTTTTTCTTTGTCTGAATATAGATTTTGTGTGCATGGCTCTGCTCAGAAAAGCAACTGTAAAAATGACATTATGGAAACTCCTGATTACTGTGTGTCTCTGATTTCCAGACAAACTGAGCTCAAGTTTGCTAGTAAACAGATATTTGGGTCTACACCGGGGTAAAGCAGGAGTAGGGTGACGAGATGTCCCAATATTATTGGGAACGTCCCAATATTATGGGCTTTGTCTTATATACGCAACTATACCACTCCCCCCCACCCAAATGTGTCGCAATTTTTAACACTTGCTGACTGGTTACTCCAATCAGGAATAACCTGATTCCCACTGTTTCTAAACTACATGTTTCCATGTAAACTCGGGATGGGCTCTGAGAGTCAGACAGATCTCTTTTCATTTTGCAGATACTGGCCATTAATAAATAAATGTCCATTTATACCAGCATACTTATTATATATGTCCATATTACACCAGCATACACCCATTATTTTCAGATCACACCTTCAGTAGCACTTGTGCAGCCCTATTCCCTTCAATGGGTTTGCAAACGTATAACTGACTGGAAGTTAGTGAACAATTCTATTGACAATTCATAATCTGGAATGGAATCCAGCTCATTCTCTTTTAGCTGTGTTGGCTATGCAGGGCGAACAGGAGCAAAAAGCTGCAAACACTTATTTTAATTCTTAAAGTCGTAAGTCAGTACTCAGAATGCAAATCTGCTGCATAAGAAGTTATTTTTACAGAGTCATTTTTCAGAGTAGAACTGCGCTTTACTCTCATTAAAATTCATCTCAGTAGAGCCTGTTGGGTAGTGTTGCTGAACTTCCTTTCAGTGTATTTGATTGATATGTATGGGTACCCCATTGGACACCAATTTAAGGCTTTGATCCTGCTGCACATGGACAGACTTACACTTGTTTTGGACCGCCAATGGCTTCAGTAGGGCTCTGCAGGGAGACAGAGGTCCTTCACAGACCAGTTTGTAGGATCAGGCCCCAAGTTTGTAAAGTCCACGGGGAGCATTTGTGATGAAAAGCATGCCATAAATGCGAGATCATTCGCATGCTACAAATACATACAGCATTTTGCAAGATCCATTTAGCAAAGATTTTGTTTTTTTCTTGGCACGCTGAACTCGGCTGATTGAACTGTAAGAAAAACTTTAACCGAGAAAGGGCTAGTCCCTGAGAAAGCTCAAATTGCAGGAAAGGGTGAATGAAATAACAAATATTTTAGGTCAGAGTTTTCAGAAGGGCTCAGCACTCAAACAATCATCGGTGTAGATCTCCATTAAAAATCTGGCCCAATATTTTTATTTCCTAACATACAGTGATGGACCTTCAAAACTTGCCAGTTATATGTCTAAGAAACAGAGAAGGTTTCTTTGGATTCTTCTATGTTTCCATTGTACTTAATTATACTTGAAATCCCTCAATTGCTGTCAATATTCAGCAGCAAGAACTTATTTAAGAGCTGGCCAACAATGGCAAGAAATATTAAAGAAAAACATGTGAATTAGATTTTCTATTTATTATCAAAATGTTGCACTTGTCCACAGTTTCCAACTAGCTCAGTTATTTAGGTATTTTAAGATGACTGCTGAGTTGCCACTGTAAAACTGTCTTCAGTTTCTCCCATAAACCTTGCTCTGTGAGCTGTTGAAATATCCCATTCAGAATGCAGGCAAGGGTTATATAAATGTCTTCTTTATTTTACAAGTGAAAAAGAAAAGAAAATACACAAACTACAGTTATCCAATGAAAGGAAGAATCTGCTAAGCTACAGCACAAGTTAGCAGGAATATTTATGACCTAGAATATGCTGGCAGAAGCAGGTTTCTGCCTCCTCCCCTATTATCTCTATCAGTAACCAAAATCTCTACTTTTAATAATCATGATAAAAATCCTGCTCTAACTTCTATACCTGGCATAAATGTGATTTTGAGTGGGCGAGAATTCACTCAACACAGGAACTGAGGGAGACAGCTATTAGACTGCCTTCCAAGGACCCCTCTGGCCTCCACACATCCCTCACAAGCCCTAACATAAGGACATGATAGCAAGGAAAATATGTGTCAGAGGTGGGGCGAGTTGGGTGCATGTTGGGGCAGTGCTGCAGCATGCAGTACTGGGCAGATGCTGGCCAGTACGGTGGCCAAAAGTAGCCTAGGGAGGCTGCCATAATGTAGGCCTCCAGTGCTGTTTGAATTATTAGGAGGCCCTGCCTTTAAGGTTCATGTTTTGAAGCTTTCCTTCATAGCCATTTAGACTAGAAACAGGTTTTTGTTTTTGTTTTGTTTTTGAACTGAAAGATGAGATTCTGACATCATCACATAGCTAGGGCAGCTGGAAAAATACCACATATCATGACTCATGATAAAATTGTGAGAGCTGGCAACATTGGTTACCTGTGTTTTCTGTCACATTTATGACTGCTGTACACTAATCCAGGAAGTTAGTGCATCACAATACTAAAAGCAAGCGTTTAGATCATAAATAAGAAACACCAATTTAGCTAGGTAGAGGCTCCCATAATTCACAAGTTCCGGTATATATATTGTTAGAATCAGAGGACACTATGGACTAGCTCCTGTGCAATACTTCCTGGGTGCACCAGTGGGGTTTGACTCTTTAGGGTAAGGACCTCCTGTCCCTATTTCCCCCTCCCCCCCATCATGTACTAGCAGGATTTCAACTCAACACTCAAAGGAGCATTAGGGTGGCAGGACCTGCTCCCATGCTGGGTGGATATGTGATGGCCACAACAAAGGGGCATGGTTAGTTCTCCAACTGTTATCTCCAACATGGGCAAGATGGAGTGTCTGCAACTCTTTGGTATGTCCAAAGCAATCCTGCTCTGGCAGGCAATGTTTGTGGGGTGAAGCAGTCACTGGCCACTTCTCCCACTCAGCACTCTGGGTAGACCAAGATTTGCTACTTGTTTACACCTGATCACATCTGAGGAAGGCTGGAGCAGTTCACTCACCTGCCAGAGTGTGTTCTGCCCCATGCTGTGTGCTGTTATAAATCACTTTACTAGCTTGTAATTCCTGAATGAATTTTTTGTGCGGGGGGAGAGGGTGGGTCTAACAGAATTCAAAACAGATTTATTGAAAGTCCTTTACGAGTAAATACAAAAAGACAGCCCAGCTGCTGCTGTTCTGCAGCACAGTGAAAAACTACAAGCGAGAAATACTAGTAATTAGTTTCATTTGAAGGTAAAAGAAGGTCTTTGAGACTACCTGGCATTAATTATAAGTAAGGGTTAGTCATCATTTCCATTTGAAAGCCCTTTTTATTTATTTATTTTTTTAAGGGTTCCATGTTGTCAACCCACACACAATTTTTGTAAGGCTTACAGAAATGAGCAAATTTATCTCCAGTGCAATTCTACTGACTTCAATGAAGTTACACTAGGAATGAATTATGAACATTAAGAGCCCTGATTTGGGTTAGGGATAGCTCAGTGGTTTGAGCATTGGCCTCCTAAACCCAGGGTTATGAGTTCAATCCTTGAGAGGGCCATTTAGGGATCTGGGGCAAAAATTGGGGATTGGTCCTACTTTGAGCAGGGGGTTGGATTAGATGACCTCCTAAGGTCCCTTCCAACCCTGATATTCTATGATTCTATGAATACACCTTGAAGTCAATGGCAGCATTGGCTAGATTCTTGAATAGATCCTAAATCTAGTTTAAAATACATAGGAGATTTTCAAAGGCACAGAGAGATAATAGCCATCCAACTTCTATTAACCGGGTACTTAATGTCCCTTTGTACTTCTGAAAATCACCCCCTCAGAGGTTAAAACCAATATTTTGTTGGTTTAAGATTTGTTCTGCCCATTGTAACGTAAAATCAAAACTGTTGCTTCATTGTTATGTATGGGTGCATGTGCTAGGATTCTGTTGTTTTTGTCTAATACATTGTCCAAGCGAGAGTACAGTCGTTAACTTTTGAAAAAAGGTTACCCACATTATGAATCATAGAATCATAGAATATCAGAGTTGGAAGGGACCTTAGGAGGTCATCTAGTCCAACCCCCTGCTCAAAGCAGGACCAATCCCCAGTGTAGCTGCTTCACATCCCTGTATGCCCACTGCCAATGATGTCCATTGCATGTTACTGATGAATCTGAAAAGTCCCATTGACTTGGATTGTGGTGATATAGGGTGGGTAGTTTTGTGACTATAGGTCAGGAGTGGGAATCGGGATGAGAGATCTATTCCTGGCTCTGGAAAAGACTTTGGTTGAAATTCTGGCCCCCACTGAAGTCAGTGGGTGTTTTGCCATTGATTTGAATAAGGCTAGGATTTCACCCCTCTTGTGTGACGTTGAGTAAGTCACCTTAAACTTTCTGTTTCTTGGTTTCTGCATTTTTAAATGGGGAAATCATTGAATGCCTTATTTCTTTGCCAGGGCTTAGTGACCCAATAGAACACAACAGGAAATATTTTAGGTAGTTTATGTGATAGAATGGTTCCATTGATATTGATTTGGGCCCCAAAATGCAACCTGCCATAAACATAAAATATTTGGTTAGTCGTTTCCAAGGGCTAAAGTAATGTTATCTTTCTAGATCGTGATCATATTAACAGAGATTTGTTATGTTATTTATATTTAAAAGGAATTAGATACAAAAGTGCTTTAAGGGGCACATTTGCAAAATTGCCTCAATCGCATCAACACACACACAGCTTTGGGGCATGTGAGCACTATTGTTGGTGTGTTTAAATGATGGTGAGCCTGAACATGTGTGTGCACCCAAAGCGAGCCCTGGTTTGGAATATTTTCCACTTAGTTAAATGACAAAAGCTAAGCTTAGTTAAAGCTCAAAGTTGTTCTATCCTTGACCTCCTCCTGTTTCCCAGATATAACAGTATGAGAGATATGGATTAGATCATCTAAAGGGACTTTCCCTTCTCTAACTTTTATGGTTTACATATAGAGCCATTTGCTGTTCTCAATTCATATGTGTATCATCCATTGACATCAAGGAGGAGTTAGGTTGTAGCTCAGTGGTTCTCAACCAGGCGTCCGGGGCTCCCTGGGGGGCGGCAAGCAGGTTTCAGGGAGTCCGCCAAGCAGAGACAGCATTAGACTCGCTAGGGCCCAGGTCAGAAAGCCAAAGTCCTATCACATGGGGCTGAAGCCCGGGGCCCTGAGCCCTGCCACACAGAGCTGAAGCTGAAGCTTGAGCAATGTAGCTTAGTGGGGGCCCCTGTGGCATGGGGCCCCAGGCAATTGCCCTGCTGGCTGCCCCTTAACGCCGGCCCTGGCTTTTATATGCAGAAAACGAGTTGTTGTGGCACAGGTGGGCCGTGGAGTTTTTATAGCATATTGGGGTGGGCCTGAGCAAGAAAAAGGTTGAGAACCCCTGTTGTAGCTGAAGCCTTCCATGCTAAATGAGATTGTTTTGTTCTGAGACACATTCTGTAGGTTAGCAGAAGACGGTGAGAAAGGTGGGTTCATTAATTTGGAATCTCATTTATTACTATCTTAACTTTGACTTGCTTTTGTATTCATGCTGTATCAACAGTACACTAATTCAGAAACCTAGCCTCACCTACCTTTCCTTCCCTGTGTACAATTAATACTTGGTGTAACTTTAATTGTTTTACATACTAAAATGTATATCCATGGAATATTCTACAGCAGAGTCAACAGACTAATGCTCTGTGACACCGTGAGCACACTTTTATCCAGATAAAAAATAATCAGGGAAAAAAACCTCTAATGTAAAGCAAATCTGGAGGTTAGTAAAAAAAAAAACCAACCAAACAAAAACCCTTGAGAAAAGACAAGTGCTAATTAATGAGTTATGAAACTCATAATTTTAAAGAATCTTTAACACCTATTTCTGCTCATAAGAACAGCATTTCCATCACCAGATCCTGTCAGAAAGTACTCATTAAAGCTTCCTCTTCTTGTACTGTATGTAAAGACAACAAGGAGAAAAATGGCTGTAACAGCGAGGATTTTATACAGATTCTCAGTGCAGCCCAATTTGCATAAATTCTAATAAAGCATTATTAAAATCTATTAACACTTGTCTATGGCAATTAACTTAAGTTTGCTATTTTAAATGATTGTGTTTCATGCAAAGTGAGATAAGGAAACATGGAGGACTAGCAGCGAATGCAGTGTAATCCCAAGGAAGAGATGTATTCAGAAGGCCCTAAACTTTAGGAAAGAATAAATATTGCCTGAGCTTTCTAAAGAGCAAATGGAAAATCCTCGACATTTTATGGAGTTGAGATTCAATCATGGCTACCGTCAGATGTTTATTTTACAATGTATGTATGATATATAAACCTAGTGAACATTATGATATTTCATTATAAAACCCTGAGCACACTATCCTCTGGAGAGAATAGAAAATTTTAACTAATATTGATTATTTAGTACAAACTGCAGAGATCATAACTTACAATGAAAAAAACACCAGGAATAGGTTTAAAATTTTATTTTTATTTATAGGTTCTGGCAGGTTTCATGAGAGTTGGTCAGTATTCCAGTAAAAATTAATTCATGGAATCTATTTATTTACTACTGTATAGCTTGGCTTTGTTTACTTACAGACACAAATAACTGCAGAAATCGGCTCAGCTAAAACAGGGAGAGACGTTACCCTGGAAATGGGTTTGCTGTTCTGACTTTAACTAACTCTATTTAATCCTGCTTAGATTGTGGGGCTTTTTATGCTATGTTGTATATATCTAGAGCACTTGATTGAACTACCCATAATCTAGCTAACCTGGGCCCAGTTCTTAGTTACACAGTTTCTGTGCTTGGGACAGGAATATAGTGGGTAGGCAATGCTGATTTTAAGTCACCTTTTGTGTTCTGCATATTCTATGGCTATAAATTAGAGCAGCTTCAGGGCAGTTCTAATTTATGCTCTTCTTCCCATGACTCCTTGTGCAGCCTGGGAAGACAGGAATAGCTGTAGTACAGTTTGCTCTGGTCATCTACCTTCCCCGCCTTTAGCTTGCTTCTTCCCTTCCCTAACACCAGGGGCTAGGAGCAGCGGGAGCATAGAGTCAGTTTTAAACTAGCTCAGGAAACCCTCTGTAGCTTCAGAGGATTTTTGCTGGGTGCTGTTTCCATCCACTTTAAGGTCACCTGTCTGACAGATGTAAAAGGGCCTTAGTGCTAGCGTGACCAGATGTCCTGATTTTATAGGGACAGTCACAATATTTGGGGCTTTTCTTTATATGGGCTCCTATTACTTCCCACCACCTGTCCTGATTTTTCACACTTGCTATCTGGTCACCCTATTTACTGCCATTAACAATCATGTCTCCTGTATTTAAATTTTATGGCAAAATGGCATGTGATAGGTTTCCAGTTTTAAGATATTGCATAAATTGTTATATTTAAATGCAGGAAAGCCATCAATTGAATCAGTCAGCCAATGGAATCCATGAAAAGACCAGCATTTGTGAGGGAGTGCTATTCTCTGCTTCTCACTTTTTCTGGTTGAGCCCTGCTGTCCTGACTCAAACAAAACTCCCATTGAAGCCAATAGGAATTCTACCTTTATGAGGATTGAAGAACAGAACCATTAAAAAACATTTTAGACTGCTGTATATGCAAAATGTAAGTCTTAAGACTTTTAGACTTGCAATAAGAAGAACAGGTTATCACAAGGAATTAGTTATGGTTTGCGGTTTGCTCATAGTACGCCATTCCAAAATGACCTCCCCTGTGGCACCATGACTGAAAAGCTGGGTTTGGAAGATTGTCTATGAAGGCAACCGAGAAGTCTCTTGTTTCTCCCTCCTTTCAGGGGAAAGGGGAGAGAGCCCATTGGTTCAGAGTCATTTGTGATTTACAGGAAACAGGCAGTGTGAGGAATTGATCTGTGCTTCTCTATCAGGGAAAACAAAGATCAACTCCTTGCTCTGCTTAGCAGTTTGCAATCTTCTGCTCACTCTGGGATATCTATTTTTGGATATGAATCCATCCATCTGTCTGAAACTAAATCCAATCTATATTCATTCTAAGAAGATTGTTTTGTCAAGAAATTTGGTATTTATTTGCAAATTTAACTTACGTTTTAGAGGGAAATGGAGATTTTTACTGGTGCCCAATTTATCTTTGTCCAATATTTCCTGTGTTGGCAACAATGTGTCCTTTGCTTAGGAAGCCAGCATAGCTGTGAAATAACAGAATACCCAACTATTATAGCGGTCATCCACTATTCTGTGAGACTGCAAAAGGTCAGAACACAGCCTCTTGCCTTTCTCTCTGAAGTTAAACTGGCCGTTTGCCTTCAGATGTCTCCATAACAATAAAGATTTTGGGCAAAATAAAATATGAGAGGGCTAAATGAAGTATACTCCTGTGGAATTCTTTGTGAGATTTGCTCCTGTGGGGGAGTCGCTGTTTCTTTTGCATATAGCTAGAGATGCTCTCATTTCCTTGACTACCTGCTGCATAACCATTTTAGATTTTTTCTTATTCGAGCTCTTTGAACTGGGCAAGAAAGAAATATGGGGCCTAACTATGGTTGCCTCCTGGAAGAGGCTGAGAGTCCTCAGTTCCCATTGGTTTGTTTGAAGCAGCAGAATAGTTTGGCACGTTAGAAGCAGTCCCAGTGGGTAATATGCACAGACACACAGGTGGTGTAGTTATCCACGTGTTAAATTTCATTTATCACGTACCTTTGGCCACCTCACCTGCATTCTGCCCATTAATCCATTTCCACAGGGACTTCTTATAACACTCCAAGCCTCTGAGCATCTAAAAACAAAGCAAACAACCTGCTATGGAGAAGTTTACTCCTTCCCCTACCCGCTACTCCCTCCCCAATATGGAATTTTCCCACTCAAATTACACAAGGCATGAGGCCCAAGGTGGACAATAGGCAGTTCTGCATCAGTGACAAGTCTGAAGTATGATGACTCTCAGCCACTCAGAGCTGAAATCTTTACACTACTGAAGCTTTAGAGCTTTATACCGTGGAAAAAGGGAGAATCCTAGCTTTTCAGTGGGATACCTGGCACTTGATTTTAGCACTGGAGCAGCCTGAAATAGCAGACCTTAAAATCAGACTTTGGTTTTGTCTCACATCTGGTTGTACTTGTGATGTCAAGGCTTCATGATTGCACCTCATATCTAGTAATGAAGCCACATGCCCTGAAAAGCTTAATTTGGTACAAAATGCAGCAGCTTAGCCTCTCCTTGGCAAGAGGTGTCCATGACATCACCTTGGCACCCTGCTCCTTGGCTCTCTGTTGAATAAAGAGTCAATTTTAAGGTCTCTGTCCTGATATTCAAAGCCCTCCAGAGGTTGGGCCAAGCTATCTGTGGTCACTTCTGTAATCATAATGTACCATAACAGGTCCATTCCACTGGAACCATGAAACTCTGGGGCAGTAGGGGAAGGCTCGAGAACATGAGGGACCAGTCTTTACAGGAGCTGGCCCTACACTATGGAACTTACTCCTTACAGAGAGAAAAATCACATGCATTTAACCACAACTAACTGCAAAACTCATCTCCTTGACCTGATTTTCCTTTAGTAAAGACTTTATAACTCACTCCAAATGCACGATTAAAATAAAATATACATTCTCCACTCTCATTAATCACACAATTTATCTGACAAAATAAAAATACATTATTATTGCTGTATCTATTTTTAAATAGTTGGGAGGCGCTCAGATACTGTAGTCATGGTGGAGCATAGAAGTATATAGATCAGTAGATTGGATACATTACATTCAGAAAACCTGCTTTAAGACATTTCTTTAGACGCTTCTGTAATTTTTTAGTTATTTTCTTTCTCTGAGGCCTGATAAGTTGAACCCACAAAAGTAATACCATAATACTCTTTAAAGCATTTCTAAAATTGTTTTTCTGTAATGTGTGAGTTCTATACAGAATAGCACAATAGTGTAACATGGTATAAAGATTTTATTGACACTTCTTTGGGATGACCTGCCCAACTCATTGTGGCTTTGTCCCTCCTGAGGGATATTGCCATCCCAAATTCATGTGGCTGAGCCCTTTGCACCACACCAGCATGTATTCTGAATATAATCTCTCTCACCCACACATTTTCTCTTTTTACACCTGTATTCTTTGCATCACCCAAATTCCCATTGATGCTGGTGGGAATTTGAGGTGTGCGAGGAATGCAGGGTTAGGCCCAAAATGACTATCAACATGGGGGATGGGAGAACCTGATGATGTTCTGTGTTCGTCAGAGTTTTTAGTAAATTGAAGAAAGAGAGGGGAAAAAAACTTGGGGTTTCATTAAACGTTTATGAATGGGATCTAAACTTGGCCAAATGAGTTGTGTCATCCCTAGTTTGTAGAATCATTATCAATAGTGACCATGAGAACTTGAGCACAGCATTCTGAGCGTTGGAGTGCCAGGACTATCTGTGCATCAGACAAAAACAGGAGCATATTTATTTTGTTCTGTGACTGTATCCATCCAGCAGACTTGCTGAGAAATGTACGTTATGCTTCAAAATAAGGGGATCGATGATATCAAAAACACCTGGGGAAGATTTGCCTGCCACAAATGACATAATCTCATAATGGACAGAAATGAAAGCAAAATCTTAGTGACAAACAGCCACTGATGAACTTAAACAGATCTGTCTGGACAAGCTGACCTTTTCCTGCCTGATAAACAGGCAGCCTACAATTAAAATAAATAAATAACTAAAATCCCCAACCCCAACTTTCCCAGGCAAACCAATGCACTGAATATTTCTGTTAAGGATCTTTATCTACATCTATTAATTTGTCATCTCCATCTGTTGTTATGATTGTTTTCTCATATTTTGCTGCAGCTTTTCTTGCTACTTTGTTGTGTGTTGCAGTCACTGATAAATGCTTTGAGCTTGCTGTTGGAATGGCAGTCCCTTTAAAAATGCTCAGCAAGTTTTTTTTGTTTTGTTTTGTTTCTTCTCTGCAGTCTCTCACTCTTGCTGTTTGCATGCAGACTTTTAAACATCTTTAATGGCTTTCCTTTTCTCCTCCCCAGCCAATTTTTCTGTGACTGCTTTTGCAAAATGCTTCTGGGTCCGCTTCACACCACATAAAGTGTAGACAGATGAATGTTTTCTCTAATGTATTATGTAGATGATGAAAAAGAAAACAAACCTAGAACTAGGATTGGATTCATCACTGGCTTATTGGAGTGCCATTGTTGCTTGTATATGGAAGCACTTTATCCCAAATACATTTTTTGTAAAGTAAATAAATGACAAGCAACAGTACCGAGCTTAGCCCAGCATGAGTATTGACAGTGGTTACTGCTGACAGCTTTTTGCTGTTTCCAAACAACATGTTTCATTCCCTTAACTCCATTGTCATGGGGAATCGGGCTGTACCAAACTGTTCAGCAGAGACACACTGATGGAGAGTATTCATGATTTCACTCTGTCTTGATTTGAAATGGTGTTGACTAAACTTGCCTAGAGACTTAAGCCTAAAACTCTGTCTGAGTTACAGGTTACATATATAGTGGAATTCAAAGACGTACAAGATTCTCTGCAAAGAACAAAATGACATTATTTGGGGGAGTTCTTGTCCTTAGAGCAATTTGACTCTGTTTAATTCCAAAGTGACCTAGTGAATATAGGGCAGACCTCTGAAAACAGCTTCTCCTGATAGGTAAAGAAGAGTGATCAGCTGCCCTTCAACATAGCAGGGATGAATTTGACTTTATGGACATGATCCCCCAAAGTTCTCATATGCTCAACTCCCCAGTGAAGTAAATGAGAGTTTTAGGATACTGAGCACCTTGCAGTATTCAGTTCCATGTGTCCAACTCTTGAATTAAACAGACATACAAATAAGTCACCCTAATAGAAGTGTCTAGAAGGTTTCAAGTTACAAATGTTTTTCCAGACACGCCAGCTGGGCTAAAGAATTGCTACAATACTGTACTTGCACTTTATGCTGAATTATTCAGATAGAAAACAAAAAAACAGCTGATGAGAACCATAGCAACCCAGTGGGATTGGCCCTCTGCTTTCTCGCTAGGATTTTCAAGGTCATATGTGTACTCATTAGCAGTACATGCAATTAGGCAGCAGCAGGTATCTATGTGTGACATCCCTCAACTATAACTCTTCCTAAGAAAGATCTTTCCTTATCTTAATGCAAATATTTGCCACAACATGAACTTAGTTTCTTTTATTACTATTGTTGTTCCAATACAGTATCAATATTTGCTTTTGTACTACATTTACCAGAGACAGCATTCAATAACATTTAATAAAATAGCGGAAGTTACCTTGTGTGGATTAAAAAGGTATTTTTTAGCCAAGATTTGAGTGCCACTAAGTGCAAAATACAAAGTTCTGATAACAGTTAACAATCTCTCCTATTTGCGGGCATATTGATTGTATGAAATACAAAAGGATTTTTTTTACATTTCCAGATCGATATTTTTTCAACCATATTATTGTGGAGGATGTGACTTAGTGTGGAGTGAAGAGTGGAAAATGAAGCCACTGGATATTTCTGAAAAGTGAATTTTAAGATCAAATGCTCAGGGAGTCTCCAGTTGTAATATTCTTAATTCTTGAAGAGTTAGGCTCCAACCCTACATTCAGGTATATTAATGGCACTTTAAAGGGACTACTAGTGGGGGTAATATCTATGCCCCATAGCAGGAGTGTGCACGATCCACCCTTTGCAGTTACATACAATAAGTCATCCAAACAAGGAGCAGAAACAGTACCATGTGACTTATGGTAAATAACCATCAGTGTGAATTCAGAATATAGAATACTTGCAATGAACTCTTCATATTATTCATAAACTTTTTCATCCTTTATGAAGAAATCCACAAATAATTTCACATACTGAATACTTTTGCTATCTTGTTTATGAACATCTGTAAGCAGAGGAAGGTCGAATGTGATGAATAAATTATTTTTTGCAAACAATTTGTTCGGCTGTATGCAGTTATGCAGGCAACTTTTCACTATTTCTTTGCTGCTATACTTCATCTGTAGTATGTTGTGTGAGAATGTTTTGCTGTATGCTTTCCATAAAAGTTATTTTAATAGGCTCTAGAATAAACAGAATAGTACACAGAATAATAAAATGCACATATATCTAAGATGTAGATTTTGTTTATAAATATTGTAATATTTGAGAAATAGCATGTGATTATAGTCTTTCTCTGTCTTTCTTCTCTGTCCACATAAGCGTAACTTTTTTATTTTCTGATTTTTGCGTGCTTAACCATAAAACCCAATAGTGGTTGTATACAAAGAAATGACTATATGTAACAATGTCTTCATTACATTATAAAGCAGTGGTCCCCAACGCGGTGCCCGTGGGCGCCATGGCGCCCGCCGGGGCATTTATGAGTGCCCGCCGTCAGGGCCAGCGCCAAAGAACGAAGAGGAGGGGAGCGCATCCGCTGGAGAACCTGCCACCGAAAAGCGCTCCCAGCAGAGAACCTGCCGCCGAAATGCCGCCGAGGAGTGTGGCCACCGAAGAACCGTCGCCACTGAAATGCCGCCGAGAAGCATCGCTGCCCGCCACACTCTTCTGAAGGCGTGAATGTGCTCTTGGCCACAGAAAGGTTGGGGACCACTGTTATAAAGGAATGCAAGTTCTCGGAGGATTAAAAAGATTGAAAAGAGAGAAATGATATGCAATATGAGTGCATAGAAAAACAATGGAAGAAGGGAAGCAACATGGGGAGAGGAGCTATATTCTGGCACAAAAGAAGAAGTTGAACCCCACCATCAATCTTAAGCATTTAGAACCAGCAGTAGTTTCTAATGGTACCATATATGGTCCTATCTCATGGTTGCTTACTGTAATTTCATCAACATTGTTACATTTGTGAAAATATTGTAGAGACCCATGGAAAGGGTTTTGATAATTACACCTGGAATATTCAGTATATACCATTTTGATTTAATATTAACATTGTGGCATTTGCAGTTCTTTCAGCCCTAGTGAGCTAAGAGGCTACAGTACAATACTCAGGATCTCAGATATGGTTAAAGTAAGAGTTAATGGCTATTGCAGATTTGCTTCGCTCTTGAGCCAAGAAGGGTTGAATGCTTGGAGCCAAATTTGAAAGCTCATCACAACTGCATGAGATGGAAAAGGAGTCTCTGCGACATATTGATAGCTGTGGATGACAGAAGTGATATTTATTGCCATGGACAGAAAAATTTATATACATTAAAAAATGCAAACTTTGGAGAAACGATGGGAGCACTGACAGGAAGCGCCTAAGAACAAATTTCTGCAAGAAAAGGCTGCTGGGGGAAGCAGCTTCAGTGAAAATATGTTTTATCTGTTCTGATCTAGGAGAAAAATTGTAGAACACCGGAGGAGTCAATTTCTGAAATATAATTTCCTTCCTCCTACTAAAAATCTCCCAAACTTTTTGAAAACAATGTGAATACTACTTGATAGGTTACGTTATTTTATTAATAGGAATATATAAATGGGTTCAGAAAACATCACAACCTCAGTCCTTCACACACCCCAAAGCTACTCAAGCTGAAGGGAAATGAAGTCCTGAAATTGCCGGATAATTTTTGCCCCATTTTTCTGCATACACACACAAGGTGGATATGCATAGAACAACACTGTCTATGCTTTAGATTCAAAACATAGGGTTTGTGTATAATTTGTCACCTATTATATGAAATATTTTTGAAAACTATGTATGTATTTTACAAAACCCAATAGAATAATAGAAATGTTTTAATACATTTTTAAAATAAAAGATCTAAATGAAAATACATTTTATTTAGATTTACACATCTCCTTCAGTGTTTCCACCCTAAATACCATAGCATTGTGATAATGCATGAGAACCAGAAAGTGAAATGAACTCTAAAAAAAATTATATTGACTGGTCTATTTGCATTGTCCAAACTGAGTAAAGTGTAAAATGTAAGTGAGAATTTCACCAAGGGTGAGTTGGAAGATGGGGATGAGGAGCTCTTTACGTCTGTCACATCTGTACAGGGGCAGCATAATTTTATTTTTATTTAAAGGTCTTTCTATGGAGCTCATCACTATATTATAAGTGTCCCACAAACATTAATGTATTTTTATCCTCACTATGCCATTGAATTGTAAGGAAGTCTAATTATCTCCATTTTACAGATGGAGAAACCGAGGCACAGAACAGTTACATGTCGGTTGAAAATTTTCAGTGGAAAATTGTTTTTGGCAGAAAATTAGATTTTCAATAATATATATATTTTTTGCTAAAACTATCTGCTTTCCACAGATTTTTCCAAGTTTTCTTTTTAAAAAAAAGTATCAATGGAAAAAAAATCTGAAAACCGAAACCATACTTTGTTATGATATGAAAAGTTGAAATCTGGACTGGAATATTTTGATGACATTGAAATGTTTCTGTGGAAAAATAACCCATTTTCTGGCTAGCTCTGGTAGAGTGACTAGCCCGAGAAGTCAATGTCAAAGCTGAGAATAGAACCCAGAACTGCCTAGTCCCTAGTGGTCTTTACCACAAGTCCATCCTGACTGGGGAGGACATGGGGTCTCACAGTGCTAGTGACCTCATGAGAGGGGGATGTCTAGATTCCACTGGTGATTGTTCAGTTGTACTGAGTCCCATTGCTCTGCAGGCTAATGAGTGCGTCAGAAGACGTGAAGCCTCCAGGAGCTATTTGGCCATTGCATGCTCCCTCCACCATTGCTAAGGCACATTTTGCATCTCCATTAATTAAGAAACAGTAAGTAGATTTTTCAAGTTCTCTCTTCTTTATCATGTGAGATGCTGCTAACAACACACAAGTAAGGGACATTTAAAAATATTATATATTTTTTTAACCTGGATGAATTATTTGAAATACCATGAGAATGAGAGCGGCTGCTCTAATGGTATTTCTTGCCAAGGCTGGGAGTAGAAATTCCAAAAACAGAAACGAACCTATTGTCTTCAGATTTCCAGCCTAATTCTGCAGACTTCAGAGTGGTGGATAGATTGTATAAGTAACACACTTTTGGATGCCTGTGTGAGCTGAATTCAATCTCCATGAGTGAAATTCTAGTCCCATTGAAGTAAATAAGCAAAACTACCATTGACTTCACTAGGACTAGGATTTCATCCTAAACATTCTGAGCTTTTCCCGTTGCTAGTTATGGGCATAAACCAAAGCCCATTGAAGTCTACAGGAGACTTTCCATTGCTTTCAGTGGGTTTTGGATTCAGTCCCTATAATATGTTCAGAATGGCAGAGTAGAAATAATGATGCAATAGGTCTATGATGCATGAAAGGTTACTGAGACAGGAAAAGAAGAAATAACCATATACCTGTGAGATTCCAACCCATACAGTGCAATATATGCCACAATAGTTTAAGCCGCTGTACATTTAGTACTGGGAGTTTTATAGAAAAGCGAAACATACAATTTAATTACAATTGCTGCAATGAAATCTAAGTTGATCTAGTTTCTCCCACATGAGCTGACCACAATTTTAAGCTTGGCATAGCCTGAAAGCTTGAGGAATGTATTTCCAGTAATTGCCAGGCCACTTCATTGTTCCTGTGTATACATAAACACTAGGCTGTGATCATAGTGGTCATGCTTGAGCTGCTATCTGAAATTCACTTGTGCTAAAAGGATTGACTAATTTGGTTCATACTGACAGCAGTTTCCATTTACTGTATTAGCTTTCGTTGACTTTAGTGCCATGCATCTCCAGCTAGAATAAGAAAACAAAACCTGTTAAAAGTACTAGAAACGAGTCAGCACCCCATCACACAGCAGACAACCTTCATGTCATCACAGGATCCATTATTTGTCATTTAGAAAGTGAAGCTGGGCTCTAGAACATCAACGTGTAAAATACAAGCACTGCAGAACACTTACAGACTAAACCACAGACTTTAGTTTTTAATGATACAGGGGAGCAATAGCAACAGTTGGTCTGTTACGTGCTAAAGAGCGTGTCCCTCTTATTGGCTTTTATATTCTTCACCTGTGCCCTATGTTTGCATTTGTTTATATCCACAAATGCTACCCCAGGTCTACAGGCTCCATTGTGTCGTCGTTACTTAGGCAAAATTCCTTGTGAAGTCAGTGGAATCTGTTAGTTCAGGCCTTTTTTCTCCTCCTAAGCTGCAACTGATGCAGTTGTTAAGGGTTCTATGGTATTGTGTAAACTATTCGAACAGTCCAAGTACAAAGTAGACCATTCTCTTTATTCTTTCCTAGTAAATATCTTTTAAGCTTTTCTAAGTGTATTGATTGCTGGTAATTTAATGTGTCTGAACTGTGAAAAGCTGTTATGACACTTTCACACACTATTGCAGTTTTTTATTTCCCCAGTCACAGACAAAAATGGAAGACTTTCCTTGTTTGAAACTTGTAATACATAATTCAGCTAACATCACGAATGTCCATAGCCAGAGACTATAACTTTCCACAGCTAACCCATTATTAAAAACAAACAAACAAGGAGTCCTTGTGGCACCTTAGAGACTAACACATTTATTTGGGCATAAGCTTTCATGGGCTAGAACCCACTTCATCTGATATGCATCTGATGAAGTGGGTTCTAGCCCATGAAGGCTTGTGCCCAAATAAATGTGTTAGTCTCTATGGTGCCACAAGGACTCCTCATTGTTTTTGCTGATACATACTAACACGGCTATCACTCTGAAACCCATTATTTTAAAACAACCATGATCTTTTTTAAAAATAGGTCATTATTTCTTTGCTCTCCTTAAAAGAAAAGACGAACAGAGAAAAATGTCTTCAAGAATTTTGACCCCAGTTCAGCACATTTATGCATGTGCTTAGCTTTTTTGAAGTCACTGGAAATTAATCTCCTGCCTAAAGTTAAGCATGTGCTTAATGCTTTGCTGAATAAAGATGGATTGCTGATTAGGGACCATTGAGTGGAGATTTTAAAGGCCTAATCCTGAAAATCCTTATTCACTTGAGTTGACTTCAATGGAACTGCTCACATGAATAAGGGTCAAGAATTGGAGGACCAAGAACTAAGTTTATAAAGATATTTCATTAGATTAAGAAAAAAAAAAGTAAACCATCCAGCATGATCTTATGTTAAAGGTAAGTAGGCCCCATTCAGCAAGGGTCTTAAGCATGTACTTAAAGTTATGCATATACTTAAGTGTTTTTCTGGATCAGGGTCCTAATCATTTCCTCTTGTCTGTCTGATCTTGAACATTTCCTTTCTTGAAAAGACTGTTGTTGTTGTTGTTGTTTATTATAGGGGAGCTGGTAGCAACCCCTGTGTTTAGGTTGCCTAACAATTTTCATTATAAAAGTTTATTGTGACCTTTTGCTTTGAGAAGCATTAACATTCCCATTGTTTGCAGCAGGGTCTTTGAGAAACTGCTCAGATGATAGAGGTGCCTTTTCTTTGTCCCCTGAAATTCCATCCAGATTTAGCTGAGTTGTACAATATTAAAAACCACCATTTTCCTTCTTTTCCTTGTCTTCATTGGGAAAAGTTTGGCAGGCTGCCAAAATCACCAAGCAATCTTAAGATCCTGACCTATGCCATGGCCAAAGCAGCAGCAGGCACTGGTCTGGGAACACTGGGGAACTTCCAGAGCAGCTGTAGCTGCCGGTGGAGGAGAGAGCCAGCATGGCCTTCCCTCCGACCTGGCATGTGGCCCCAGAATCCCATCCTTGTCCCTGCTAGGGTCACCACCTGGGGCAGGAGCTCCCAGTTTTTGGAAAAGGGGACAAGAGAGAGCTGAGCCAGGCTCCCCCATAAACTCCCAGACCCAATACATGTTCCCAGAAGCCAGGGCCATCCCTAGAGGTGTGGGGCCCGGGACATAGGCACCGAGTTTCTAATCTGCTGGGGGGGTGCTCCCCCCTGTCTCTGCACAGGCCCTACCCTCACTCCACCCCTTCTCCCAAGGCCCCACCCCACCTCTTCCCTGCCCAATTCCACCCCCTCCCCCAAGCGCACTGCACCCGTGCTCCTCTCCCCTCCCCCCGCAGTGCCTCCATACGTCACAAAACATCTGATCCGCGGCAGGAGGTAGGCGCTGAGCAGGAGGGGGAGGTGCTGATAAATGTCGCCCGCCGGCGGACAGGAGGTGCTGGGGAGAGGGGCAGGTTCTGGTAGAGGGGCTAGCCCCGGAGTCTGGGGTCCCCCAAAGCATGGGGCCCAGGGCAGTTGCCCCGATTCGCCATACCCAACGGACGGCTCTGCCAGAAGCCACCCCCGCATTCTGGGGGTGCCACATTGGGCAGGAGCCTCCCAGAGGGAGGGAAGAGAGAGAGCCAGGCCAAGATTTCTCTATTCTATTCTAGATAGGTTTTTATATCAAACGCGTCACCATAGTACAGGCAGTCCTTGACTTTATGACGTTCGACTTACAATGAACGGCACTTACGACGCTTCTTAATTGACACCCTGATTCGACTTATGACAATTGGTTTCAACTTTACGACGCTCGGTCCCGCAATGGAGTGGATTGCAGTTCTGAGTTATGACGTTTCGACCTACAACACAATTTTCAGGTACCAACTGTGTCATAAGTCCGAGGACTGCCTGTATCTGAGTGCCTTCCAGTAGCTCATTAAGCAACATGACTACACATCTGTCACATGTTGCTTGTTCTCTCATTCTCTTCCCAAAAGGAGAAGCGTGTGGTGTGGAGGATCTTTTTTTGTTTGGTTTGGTTTTTTGTTTAATAGATGCCATCAGGTGGTCGAGGGACATCTATATAGAACACATCACCGGATGTCAGCAATACCAGGAGAGATGAACTGGAGTGCCGATGAGAAGCGCAGTGGGGAAAGTAACTGAAATACTTTCCTCATGGATTGTATTTTCTAAATGGACAATCTACCCTAAATGCTCAATTACTGAAGGACAATTTACACCCACTCCTAAATGCGCCTTGCACTTGGAGCAGTAAGTGGTGAGGTTTGTGAAAGTCCCTAGTTCTTAGGGGAGGGGGGCTCATTCCACACTCTGACCACACCCAGAGAAGGTTCTGTCTCTTGCACAGATGAGCTCTACTCTTATTGTTGAGCATTCCATCATGCCAGAGGAGCAAAGTTGTCGGACACCCTTGGGATGCTGAGAGTTCAGGCTTCCAACTCTGTTGAAGATGCATGCTAGGGAGTCGTTACAGTGGTACATTCTAGAATTTGTTCCTTTTTTTCCCTTTAGAAATCCTATGAATTTCATTTAAACAAACAAAACCCAATGATGTTAAAAATAACATAATTAAGATTGCAGAGCCAAGCACTCAAAAGTTCAGAAATGCCAGATCTGTGGTTGCCTGTGAAATCTTAATTCAGACCCTTTGTATTTATGCATTCTAATCTTTTATTACATGATCTAATATTTATTTAGCAGAATTTCTGCCCCATTCAGTGCACAGTTAAATGCACAAGGGGGTCGAATTAAGATTCTGTGGACAACTGTAAATCTGATAAATCCTAATTTTTAACTTTACAATCTAAACGGTATTGTTTTATTGTAGTTTTTTGTATGTAATTCAATATTGATATTGTAGTAGTGCCCAGGGGCCCCAAATGGGATCAGATCGCATTGCAGTAGATGCCGCAAAAACACATATGAAGATATGATCCCTAATTGGAAGAGCTTCCAGTTTACAAATGGTATGTGGCAAGCAGGGTGAAGGGAAAGTTCCTAGATCTTTCATTATTATTATTTATTATGTTGCTGTTTTAGTTTGCCATTGCTTTTGGGGCTGGATGTGTTGGTATTAGAAAAGATAATCTTTCTGGCATATTTAAAACCTTATCCAGATCTCATTGAAATCAGTGGGGGTTTCCACATAGTCTTCTGATAGAAACAGATTTGGGTCCTTATTGTTGAGCAGGCTTTCAATTCAGGTACCATTGGGAAAAAAGAAAGATTAGGTCTTGTGACCTGGAGCAAAATTTGATTTATTCTCTAGTTAGTGATATTGCTGTGAAATTATTGAGTCAAAACCAAAACTACAATTTTAGTCAAGCTAAATGTAAATATACCGTACCGCAGAAACACTACAAAATACTACAGTGATACTTAAAGACATCAAGAATAAAGGAAAAATTATAGGTGAGGGGCTTTTTTCAATGGCAAGCACAGAACAGTTTGAAAAGAAAAGAAAAATCCTTAAAAATCAAGAAACCATCTAACAGTTAAACTGACACTCCATGTGCAGAGAAAACAATTTCCATGCATGTTATCAAAAATGTGTTAAATCAACTAACATTGATATAACTTCAAGCAATTAGGAGCATGCTAATAATGATATGAGTCTTCAGCTGTAAATAATTACGCTGCCTCAAGGCTATGCTTTAATTCTTGGCTTGCTCTATCTATAAACAATAATCAAACTGCAAAGCAAGTTGCGTTGTTTTTGTTCACAATTTGCGAAACAATTTCTCTGCCCTACAGTGATGCTGATGGCTATTTTGACCTTCAGGAACTCCGGCCTGTGAGGCTAAGAGCTAATGTGTACTTTCATCGATCTGAGTTAGAGGCACACAGCAGGTTACTGTGCCTGTTCTTCACAAGTACAAAAGCTGCTATCGTCAATCAGTGTGTGTTGTGAAAAGGGGGCTTGCTGCTGTGACTCAATAAATGGGGACATTAGGAGGAAATGTTATAATTGCTGCTACCCACATCTTGTTAATGAGTAATGTACAGTTAGACTCCATGCAATTGCAGCTAAACTGTTTATACAATTTATTCTTATGTTGCAACTAACATTTAACATAATGAAGTATCATAATTGTAGCCATTAAAGTCAAGATTAAGATTTGTTTAATTAGAATTAAGAAAATGTAGAATAGACTTTGAAAATGTAGGGTTTGCAGGGCAGACTCTGCAGCATGTAGGAACATTTTGGTGCGTTCGTATTACAGAGCTTTGTCGGTATAGAACTGTGCACGTAGGCCCTGATTCTTCTCTCATTTACACCAGTGTAAGCTGGGAGGAACTCCACTGAAAACATGTTTATATTGCTCTAAAATTGATGTAAGAGCAGAATCAGGCCCATAGATGCCAACTCCCTATTTTAAGCGCTAAAATCAAATGTACGTAAAGCAGTATTTATCTATAGGTAACATGAGGAATATGTGGCTTTATATTTCAGTATATGAAAACTGTAGCATCCAAATGTTGAGTGTCTGTTTTTCTCTTTACTGCAGTCCTGAAACAAATTGCTGTTAATGGTGGCTTAGGATCCATCCCGCAGACTTTCTGCTGAATTACTGTACGTAGCGTTTTGCATATACAGTGTACAATTATTCTATATAGCCTCTTCAAAGGGCTTTATAAACATGGGATCAAATTCATGCTTACATTAGCTTTTTCTGGTATAAAGCCAGGTCCAGAGACCTGAGAGGGGGGAATCCAAGGAGTGCAGGGAGAGATACTGTAGTGTGAGGTGGCAGATGGCCTGTAGAAGACCAGAACTACCCAGCGTGTCCAGTAGAGCTGACTGAAATATTTCAAAATTTGAAATCTCGATGAAAACTCTTGTCAGAATTTTGACAGGGTGGGGTGGCAGTGGGAGGGGAAAGAAAGAAAATGTCATGTTGGTTTTCAGCCAGATCTATTATTTCAGAAGGGTGGCTGGGGGCTGATCTAATGTATTCTTATGACAGCTTCAGGCTACAGGCCTCCCAAGAACCTCACCAGAAATGTAAGCTGCTTCCTCTCTATAAATGCTGAGGTAGGATGACAACAGCAAAACTACTTACCCTCCATAAAGGTGAGGGGAAATCATTGGTGCCAGCAGGTACAATTTACACCTACCGTTTACAGTTTAGCTGAATCAGGCCCATTATCTGATTAATCTTCATCATACCATTGTGAGGCAAGTATCTTCATTTTAGAGATGGAGAAACTGGGTTGTCATAGGCTAAGTGACTTGCACAAGGCCACAAAGAAGGACGGCGTCACTGTCACAGGTGGGATTAGTATCCAGTCTTGTGCTCAGACCAAAAACCTTTCTAGCATTTTCAAATTTTGATGATTTATCATGTGCATTATTTCAGCCAGAAGCAAAATAAGCAAGAAGCAAAAATCAGTAGCCAATAAGATTTTATATGGATTATAGGTACCATGATTCATGATATGTTACTGGAGCATATCCTGCTTTTTGATTATCCATATAAAATTATAAAAGTTTTTAAAGGAAACAGTTGTCCGTAGTAAATAGGGAGCTTACACTTACATGGAACTACTTTCCTTCTATTTTAAAAAATGTGGTATTATTTTCTTGTCACTTTCAGATACAGATTTTTGGTTTACTGTGTAAGTGTATTGCAGTAATGCTTTTAGTCAAGGTTTGTTAATGTTACTGTAAATAACTGATTACTGATTAATCATAAAGGCTGTGGTCAGACATTTAGTAATTTATGTAAATATTATATATGACAAACTGAAACAAAGGAAGTTCAGATGATTGCTACTCTCTATTGTCATATCAAGTGAAATCTATTTTTTTAAAATGTTAGTATTAGTAAAAACTCTCAGTGTAAACCTGTTGGTCAATATCTGCGAAACAATAAACTCTGATGAACAGCTGCATGTTCCAATGTGATACTGAAGGTCATTCAAAGGGAGTGCTGGTTATCTTCAGATTTAGAAGCCATTGATCCTTTTAAACAAACATTTCTATAAATATGAAATAAAATAGACATTGATTTCCCTTTTTTTTCAAGCCACAGTCTTTAAGATAAGGGCCACATTTGAGTGTGTTTGATTGACTGGCAGTGAACAGTTAGGTGTATAACTGTTGTCAGTGTAGTATTGGCTTCTTTTTTATGGTAGAAAAAAGGATATTTATGGTGATGTTTTTAAAGGCAAGTTTTTTAATATGCTGAAATATTGTTCAATGAAACCAAGGGACCTATATTTAAATTCTCATTTATAGTATATGCAAGTGTCAAATGAAGTCCCGTTATCTGTGCTGTAAACAAGTGGTATCATATGTTTTTAAAGTTGAGTACAATTATAATTGCACTGCTTGGAATTTTTAAGATATATTCTTTATTCATTTCTTTGTAGACCATTTCCTCATCACACAACTGATGCTAGTTGGCTTTCATATCAGAAGGGCCAAGTACTGAATGGGCCTGGAGAATGAACAACTGGCCTGCAAATAAATGTGAGTAACTATCTTAGGGTTGACTGGGCACATTGCATGGGCCGTGCAAGAAAGTGAGCGCTGCTTCTGTCCCTGCTTTGCACATAGAAAGATCGTTTCAGGCCCTAGGGGTTTGTCATGCTGGCATCTACCCCAATGCATATTCACTTACAAAACTGTACAAACTAAAATGTACATTTCTATTTCACATTAGACATGGGCACACTTAATAACAGCTCAACACGTTGATGGTAAATTATGTTACATACATGACAGGCTGCAAATCCCACCTTTTTTCAGGCATTTTAAGAGAAGCCAGTTTGATGGAATGAGACACAGAAAACATAGACTGCAAGCTCTTCGGAGGGCGGCCATCTTTTGTTCTGGGTTTGTACAGTGCCTGGCACAGTGGGGTCCTGCTCCATGACTATGCTCTTGAGTGCTATGGTGGTGGTAATAATAATAATAATAATACTAATAATAATTAATAACAAATAGGTCTTTTTATACGTTATTTTTAAAGGGAACTGGCTTTTTTCTTTTTCTTTTTTGCTTTTGGTATAAGTACTCCATTAGGGTGTCAATGTATAAGTACTCCATTAGGGTGCCAATTTGGCTTTGCCACAAGCCCTGTCTGTGGAGCAATGTGTACAACCCAGGAACACACCAGGAAAGGCACAGTCTACTTTCCAGCTTCCCTCTGGTCCAGGAGAACAATTCTTTGTACCAGCCCTGTACTGTGCCCAGAGTACTTCCCTTGGAACACTGGCAAAGCTATTCTAGCCACTACTTTCTGCATCCTCCCACCCAGTCTTAACTCACTTGCATGGGAGGGGACATAGCCACCCTGTGGTAGCTGCACTGCCCCTCTGCACCCACATGCGATGGAAAGCCAGCATGGGGATTAAGGGGTCACCTTACATCCTCTCACTGCCTTGCACAGGACAGTCCACAATATGGCCGTAGAGTGCTCTAGATCTCTTAATTAAAAAAAAATGTCTGGTTACGTTTGAGATAGGCATTAAGAAGATGATATCCAGTGGCATTTTTTTTATATGAAACAAATGCTGTCAGCACCTATTCCCTCGCCTTCAAACAAGACCCTCAGTCCTACAGAGCAAGTGTATGAGTTTCATTAAGTTGAGACCCCATTGGGATTTCCACTAGTTAATCACATCAGTTTATATATTTTATATATTAATTTTTATTAATTTATGGATTTTTTAAAAAAGTCCTGTTATCCTGAATAAGGTTATACATTATCTGAGGCAATCAGGGCCGGGGTAGATACAACAAACAGTCCCCAAATCTGTACTACCTCATTTTCTCTCTTATCCCAATTCTTTTTGCTAGTTACCACTGTACTCTCAATATCCTCATTTGACTCCAGCAGAAATAAGCAAATCATCCCTGGCAACTATTAGCAGCATGTCACACTCTGTACCGTCAACCAGCAGGGGGTGCTCAAAAAGTGAAGTAACCACGGCCTTCCTCCTGAAGTCTGTTTCCTCTGTGACATACTCTCAGTGACAGGTCTGAAATCATTGCTGTGCTTCCATCTCTTAGCAAAAGCTACTGGTTTGTTGCCATGCCTGGCTAATTAAAAAAATAATGGAATTTAGGGTTAAAAAAAGTCTGACCTCTACTTGAATTCTCTTTAGCCAAAAGTCCAAAGACAATGACCATAGAAAACCAGTTTCAATACTTCAGATACCAATAGGTTTATAGCTGTTTAATGCTCATTAGATATTTCTTTCACAGTGTTCCTCTTCTGATGCAAGACTCTCCTGCTAACCTAATTTGGAGCAACTTCCTGCCAAATCAATATCAGTCTTCTGGCAAATATTATTAAATATCTGTTTGATACCTATTTACAACTAGGAAAATAATTTTGCTGCCAAGGGATTGTAAATGTGTGAAAAGACCCTCTGACAGCTTCCTTCACTCACTGTCTACAAGCCAGCGTCTGTGTGCCAAAGTCAGAAGACTAAGATGAAGAACATAATTAAGGAAACATATGAAGGCTAGCACAGGGTTTGAGATTAATTAGCTGTGCGTCAATAATCTCATCAATATCCGATTAACAAATGACACATTGCCCAATGAAACATATTGATTCATTCACACTCCACACTGTTAATAAATTGAAGCTGCTTTGCTAAATGAGAGAGCTGACAAAATAATAACTTCCTAATACTTCCCTAGTATTGTGATAAAAACATAAAATTAGCCTGAAGTACACCTAATTTAGCAGCACTGTCACTGCCTTTATGAAGCTTTTTAACATGAGGGAGGAAGGTAAAAGAGTTCCTTTCATGGACTAATTACTAGGACAGGCTAACTGAATAGATGGATAACTATAAATGTAGAAATTAGGTATTATATGTATGTTTTCAGAATATAGCTTCTAGTTGAGTGTTTTTATGAATTATTTCATTTCTGAAGATATGTCAACTTTAAAAAAATATTGTGACATTGTAATTGATCAATGGGCTTTTGTTGGTACATGCAGACAAAAATAAATTAGGGTAAAATCCTGGCTCCATTGAAGTCAATGGGGTCAGGATTTCACCCTCAGAATTTACATGCACATCACTAAAACACATCACACAAAGCCAAATTAAAATTTGGGACGTTGGTGAGGAAAATTCAGAAATGTCGATGAGAAAGACCGGTATAGAGTTAACTGAGAATTCCGCTTTTCCCTCTTAAATGGTGAGACCTATTGTCTGCTTCTACAAAGGAAGTTCCTTGTAAAAATGTGCAAAACTCCAGCAGACAAAAAGTGAATGTTGCGTATTTTTCTCATGAAACCATCAAAAGCATTCAAAATCCAGATTAGAAGTGTGACACAGTCTGAAAATGTTTATTTGCTATGTAAGTGGCACTGCCTGTGTTGTCATGTTAGTTTCTCACAGAATTTGATGCAATATCTCCTTAGTGACTGGTATTAGACATATCAACATTCCAGTGAGGTGTTTCTTACAGCTGACCAGACAATGACAATTTTGTTTTTGCAGCAACTTTGGAGGTTTTCAGATTTCTTCTGTATTGAAACAAAACCAAAACCTTTCAAAAATGTAACTGGGATGTATGATGCTGACTAACTCTATAGCCTGCTGTTTTAGGGTACTGGCCTGAGAAGACCCTGGTTCAAATCCCTGCTCTCTCTGATTCAGAGCAAAGTGTTTCTCATCACAGCTCACTCAAATCAGGTAGAGCAGGAACTTGTCCCCTTACATCCCAGGCCACGATCATAACCACCCAGCCACAGGGTCTTTCTCTGTATCTCTCTCCCTCTCCCCCCAAAAAACCCCCTCCTCCCTGAAATGTTTTGCCCTTGACAAATGTTCTGCTGCTGATAGAACCCTCCCCCCCACCACACTTCTGCCATCGGTCATTCACTTAGGGCACAGTTGAGCCCAGGAGTTGAGTGCATTCATAGAATCAGAGACCCATAGGGTTGGAGGGGACCGCAAGGGTCATCTAGTCTAACACTCTGCCAGTACCTTGTGGGACAGGAGGACCCACCGGCTCCTTTATTTACAGGTTCCTGGTCCCTACTCCACTTGCTTTGCATAACTCCGCAGCCAACACAGGTGTAAAGCAAGTTTAACTGGCCAGCTGGGGATTGTCCCAGCCTAGGGGAATTCCTAGGTGGCGAACAGTGAGTTGTGCTGGCTCTGTTCCCATCCCCCTTGCTAGCACCAGTGTATAGGACGTGCCAGGGACATGGCTAGGGGAAGGGGGTGTGACTGGAATGTTGAGGCTTTGGCAATCCCAGGCTGCTGGAGCAGCCCCTTGGTGGCCATTGCACATGTGTGTAATTTAGACACTACTGTAAATTGCGCAAGGAGTCAAATCAGCCCCCAGCTGACCCCGGAACTAATCATAAAAGTGTTAAGACGCTACCTATGTTGGACCCCCAAACTATGTTGAATGCAGGTCAAGCACATCTGGGGTTCTGTTGCAGAGTCATTGCAGAGCTGTGGTGGCAATTCTATAGGTAAGGCCCCCATTCAGCAATACACTTATGCATATCCTTAGTAGCTTGCTATCACAAGTTTTATTTTGATATCCTAAAGTTTCGTAGGGGCCTTAACTTAATTTAAAAAAAATTCATTTCATGTTTGTCAGAAGAGAATTATTTTTGTAAAGTTTCAGATGTTCTATGAAACTATGAGTCTGAAATCTGGGAGCCTATAGATTTGTTTTTTTAATTATCACAATGTTCTAATAACTACTATGGAGTTGTTACCTTAATTCTGTCTTAGTCTTTTTTGGGGGGACCTAGAAATTAGCGATTGAAAAGCCATGTAAGTAATGTAGCCCATTGCTCTGCCATTGTAGGACTGTTTGCTACAGTGATGTGCTATTTCCAACACAATTTGAAATGAACCAGTCAGCATATTGGTCCATCTGTATTTGGCTCTTAACTAACGGTCATTAACTTTTTAGGCTTCTGTGATATGCTGAATAACTTGGAACAACTAATGATTTTATTACCAATCTTAATATTTAGAGTTCCCTGTGGAGTCATGTATGGTTCTTAATGAAACCATTATTTACAGGATTAAAATCTTGCGGCAAATTCCCGTCTTTCTGTCTCTGTACTGAAATTAACACACATCCATAGCCTAACTTGGAAGAATAAAGAGCAGCTTTATATACTGTACAACATTTACTGATGGCTTGCATAACTGAACTTTAAAATGTCAGGAATGGAGAACACAAATATAATTTATCAACTTTTTATTTCGGTAGATTTAGCCAATGATCTAACCTGTATCATTACGATAGCCTCTAACAGGATTACTTTTAGTAGTATTCTGATTACAGTACAGCCCACACCATGTGCTAGGTGCTGGCCCCACACGTAATAATAATAAGTAAATTATTTGAACTACAGTACCACATAGGGGCCCCAGCCAAGATTGAAGCCCCATTATGCTAGGCGCTATACACAGATAGAGACTGTCCCTGCGATGAAGAGAGTCTAGTCCAACAAATTCTATAAGAGTGGCAAGCTGTTCCACTTGGAGTGTTAGCCGTGCTTTCAGAACATCTACATGAGCATGTGCTCATCTGTAGTACCCTTCAAATGAAATTCTTATCCAGTGAAAAGGAAACTAGTCCTGCTCAGTCCACCTGAGTCTCTTGCCCCCAATGTCGTACTGACACCCTGCACAGATATGCGTTTCTCAAGGGGTCCCACGAGAGAAGATGGTGATTAGCTGCAGCATGTCATTGTGCGATCACTATAGCACAAGTATGACCAATCACATGTTGATTAATCTTGGGTTCCCCATCTCCCTTGCACCCAAATGTATTTTTCCCATCTTCAATTTTCTGAAACATCCAGCCTGAATTAAAAGCAATGGGCTGAAGTTTCCATCCATGCATCTATTTGAAGCTTGTATCCAGTGTGCACTCTAGTTTGATTGTATAATTCATTCCACGCCAAGTCAGCGTGTGGGCATAAATTGGACTACCTCTCACAGACCCCCTAGGAGCGAATCCTCAGAGTTAAGAGCACCTGCAACTTCAACTGAAATCGTTAGATCTGCAGGTGCTCTTCACTTATTAGGGTAAGACCCTTCACCCACTTTGACCGGTTCCTGTTCACTAAGGTAACTCACTACCAGAGTAGGTAAGCCGTACTCAGAATTAGTAGCTTCGCTAAGGAGCACAAATCCACCAAACATTTTAAATGAACTCCAGGAGCAGTTCAGTAAATAGTACAGTTACTGACAATAGTAGCAATATTTTGAAAGCAGTTAACAAGGGCAAGAGCGCACATCTGCCTTCAGGGAATCATCCTCAGAAACCAGTAGGAAGAAAACCTAATTGGAAGTGTCAAAAAAAATAATCAGTGGCTGTTAGAGTGGCAGCACAGTGAAAGTCCTGCAGGAAAGTTGAAGTTCACAAGCTTTAGCTGGTGACTTGAGCTTTCTGTCACTTACCTGATGGGCTGTCACAAAAGAAAACTCATCCCATGATAAAAATGGACAACTAGCTAACAGACAACTCTCCTGCACAACTTCTGACCATCTCAGTCCTTTTCCCAACTATTCTGGTTGCCTTCAGTTGTTCCCTGCCTTCTAGTCTCTCTCCAAACCCAAGCATGACCCTCTCAATCCCTTCAGCTTCTTTGAGTCTTCCTGACTTAGGTGGCCAATTGTACATGTATATATCAGTTATTCTCTTTTGGACCTTTTTGAACTATTCTTGGACCTTGACTTTCAGGTATGTGACCACCTTCACAAGATAGTCACAATCCAAAAAGAAGAAGAAGAAGAAGAAGAAGAAGAAAAGGCCAAAATGACTCACTAACCAGCTCTGATTGGCATGTCTCTTAGGGCTAGTCTACACTTACCGGTTGGATCGGAGGCGTCGGATCGATCTTCTGAGTTCGATTTATCGCGTCTTGTCTAGACGCGATAAATCGAACCAGGAAGTGCTTCCCCGTCGACGCTGGTAATCCAACTCGCCGCGAGGAGTAGGCGCTGTTGACGGGGGAGCCTGCGCGCTGCGTGTGGACCACAGGTAAGTTCGAACTAAGAGACTTCGACTTCAGTTACGTTATTAACGTAGCTGAAGTTGCGTATCTTAGTTCGACAGGGTGGGTTAGTGTAGACCAGCCCTTAGTTTGCAAAACCAAACAAAAGTGCTGAAAAAGCAAAAGGACCGGCTGGAAATTATGCAAGATGTGACTTAAGGTATGCCCACACAATGATATGGAGGTGTAATTCGCAACTTGGGTCAACTTAACTTCTGTACCCAGAAAGATAATGGAGCAAATAATTAAGCAATCAATTTGCAAACATCTAGAAGATAATAAGATAAGTAACAGCATGGATTTGTCAAGAACAAATCATATGAAATCAACCTGATAGCTTTCTTTGACAGGGTAACAAGCCTTGTGACTGGGGAGGGGGTGGAGAGAAGCGCTAAGTGTGGTATATCTCAACTTTAGTAAAGCTTTTGATGCTGTCTCACATGACCTTCTCATAAACAAACTAGGGAAATGCAACCTAGATGGAGCTACTATAAGGTGGGTGCATAACTGGTTGTGAAACCATTCCCAGAGAGTAGTTATAAGTGGTCCACAGTCATCCTGGAAGGGCATACAAGTGGGGTCCAAGCTGGGAGGGGTTGCAAGTGCTTTGGAGGATAGGATTAAAATTGAAAATGATTTGGACAAACTGGAGAAATGGTTTGAAGTAAACAGGATGAAATTCAATAAGGAGAAATGAAATTCCTACTCCACTTAGGAAGGAATAATCAGTTGCACACATACAAAATGGGAGATGACTGCCTAGGAAGGAGTAACAAAAATGATTAAAGGTCTAGAAAACATAACCTATGAGGGAAGATTGAAAAAATTGGGTTTGTTTAGTCTGGAAAAGAGAAGACTGAGAGGGGACATAACAGTTTTCAAGTACATAAAAGTTTGTTACAAGGAGGCGGGAGAAGAATAATTCTTCTTAACCTCTGAGGATAGGACAAGAAGCAGTGGGTTTAAATTGCAGCAAGGGTGGTTTAGTTTGGACATTAGGAAAAACTTCCTAACTGTCAGGGTGGTTAAGCATTGGAACAAATTGCCTAGGGAAGCTGTGGAATCTCCATCATTGGAGATTTTTAAGAGCAGGTTAGACAAACACCTGTGAGGGATGGTCTAGATAGTACTTAGTCCTGCCATGAGTGCAGGGGACTGGACTAGATGACCTCTCAAGGTTCCTTCCAGTCCTATGATTCCATGTATATTCACTAGCTCTGCTTGAGCTAGTCAGGGCCGGCTCCAGGCACCAGACTGCAAAGCAGTCCGGGGATTCTGGACGGCTGTTTTTTTGTTTTTTGTTTTGCTTTGGCACTTTGGCTGGGCTTTTTTTTTTTTTTTTTTTTTTGACCGACATGCCATTTAAACAGACCACACGCACGGCAGGTAAAGCGGGAATCCCCTGCCCTGGCCGCTGATTGGCCGCCCGGATCTGTGACTGAAGGGGATTCCCTCCTTGGGAACGCTGGGGCGCGGAACACAGGTCAACGGCGGGGCCTGCCCGCTCCCTCCCTGGAGGCTCCTGCTTCTGGGCCCGCGGTGGCTGGGTGGCTCGAGCCTCCTCATTGTCTTCAGCAGGGCGGAGCTGCTGGCAGCAGCACCAAGGCTCGCGGGGGGTCCCTGCAACTGATGGTGGGCAAAGAAGCGGGGCTCACCAGGCCCTCTAACGGGCTTGGAGGAGCTTCCCTGCCCCCATCCCAGCCTGTTTGCCACCCCAGCACAGCCTGGGGCATGTTAGCTGGAGGGAGCGGAGTTGCGGGGCAGAGGATCGCTCGGCAGCAGCAGCGATCCTGGCTGCAGGCACTTGGAAGCTGAATCTCCCGAGCCTGCAGTTACAGAGCTGAGGAGCCGAAAGCCACTCGCTGTCTTTAGTCAAATGTTACGTTGGGCTCTTTCTTCCTCCTCCCCACATTTCTCTTTATACCAAACTTCTGCGGGGTGCGGGACAGAGAGGGGGAGACCTAGGAAAAGTGCATGAAATGAAATGACGAACCAGCGAAATAGTTTATGCCACATTTTGGCAAACGCCTGTTTTCCCTTTGGAATTGTGAGTCTTGGCCCAGTTTGGGTGCAAAACCGTCATTACAGGCCTGTTTAGTCTCTAAAATGGATGCGATGGAGAGGGGGCAGGAATGTGTCTGTTTTACTCCAAAAATAATAGGCATTGACAAGTCCTCCCCTCTCTTCCTAAGAAATGGTCCCATTCATCTAATTAATCCTTGATATGTTGATTTTGCTTTGGCACTTTGGCTGGGCCTTTTTTTTTTTTTTTGCTTTGGCACTTCAGCGGCGGCCATTTTTTTTTTGGCTTGGGGAGGCCAAAAAGCTGGAGCCGGCCCTAGAGCTAGTGCATAAAAATAGCAATGTAGCAATGTGGGTGCAGTTGTAAAACTTTTTTTCTGTATAAAACTAATTAAATTAGGGGTGGAGGAAACAAATTTACAAACCCCACCACTTTATATTGACTCTTTGCCTGGATGTAACTCCCTCAGAAATATCTTGGCTACTCCTGGGCATTGTGCTACACTGATTGCAGACAATGTAAAAAGTAAGTCTGTTTTATGCCTGTCACAATGCCACCACCAAATATTGATGGCATCTTTTCTTACCTTGACCTCTGCCCCAACTGCAGTCCATATAATGTTTATTCACTTTCTGTCTCAATAAGGGCAATTCTCTTTGGTCTTGCTATATCTCTACTCTCTAGAGTTCAGGGGTTCTGGAAGTTGTGGCCAGATTATTCTCACTTCAGGAAACACCTTTGTATTCTGTCGCCTCCACTGACATATTACATGATTCCGAATCCAATTTTAAGTAGGCCTTCTGGTTCTGCATGAAGGTGTTCCACCCTGATTCTACCTCTCTGATCTTCTACCCACTAACTCGTTTGTCTGGACTCTCTGCTCCTCAGTGCTGCTACTCAGTGAATGTCAGTTTCACATTTTGTTTCAGACACTGTCTTTTGGTGTTTCATAAACCATTTTTTTGATTCACCAAGAAGTTTTGGCAAATTTGGTTTCATTTTGATGTGGAATTGACCTAAATTTTGAAAACAAAAAAACCCAAACCCTCTTTGTCCACCTCCTCAGCAGAATCCCTCTTGGGTCCTTTTCTACTTCCCGCAAGGTTAGAACCCACACAGCTCCTCTGCAGTGTCATCCTTGGCAGGATACCTTGCAGCTCCTCATCTTCCTTCTCCTCGATGTATGCTCTCAGGGTTCCTTTTCATCCAGTTCCTTGGTGGGGTCCCTCATGGGTCATCTTCATCTCCTACAAGGTGTTATTTCTCATGGTTCCTCTTCAGCTTGATCCCTGATGGGTCATTTTCCATCTCCCATAAGGCGCAACCCACCCTGGACCTTCTTACGCATCCTCTTTGGCAGGATCCCCCCTGGCTACTCTGCCACCTTTCTGTTCACCGTGATCCCTTGCTGCTCCTCTTTGGCTGCATCCCTTCACAGATCCTCTTGCATTTTGCTGGCAGGATCTCTCATGGCTCCAGTTTGTCATCATCCTCAGCGTGATCCCTCTTGACTTCTCTTCTACCGTCTCCTCAGTGGAGTCCCTCAAGACACCTCTTCATCATTGTCCTGCTGGGCCAGATTCCTTACAGCTTCTCTTGCACTTTCTTCTTGGTTGGATCTGTAGGGGGTTCTTCCTTCTCTT
This sequence comes from Chelydra serpentina, assembly GCA_037349315.1. Taxonomy (NCBI): domain Eukaryota; kingdom Metazoa; phylum Chordata; order Testudines; family Chelydridae; genus Chelydra; species Chelydra serpentina. The sequence goes on along the minus strand of JBAIAC010000002.1, from coordinate 27,950,100 downwards.
CGGTAGGATCTGTCTCCCTTCTTATCCTTAGTGGGATCCCTCATGGCTCCTCTTCCTCTTTGACAGGATCCCTCATGACTTGTCTTTATTGCCTTCCTCCTCTGTGGGATCTCCTATGTCACCCCTTCTACATTCAACTCAGTGTAATCCCTTGTGGCTCATCGTTGTCATCCCAGCTCCCCGTAAGGATCCCCTGTGAGTCCTCTTCCACATTGAGCTTGGTGGGACCCCTTTTGGCTCCTCTCTGTCTTCCACAGCAGGAATCATTGGGCCTCCTCTTCCACCTTTTCCTCAGCAGGATCCCTTGTGATTCCTCTTCCTTCTCTTCCTCCTCCTCAAGGAGGGATTACACACGGCTTCTCCTTCACCTCTTTGGCTTGATTCCTTGTAACCCCACTTTCTGCGGCTCCTCTTCCATGTGAGCCTTATTTGGAGTGATTTTTCACCAGTTTCCAGAGTATTAATGTGCTCTTCTGGATTCTGGGGCCAGAATATGGGCCTGTCAGGCAGCAGCTGGGCATGAAGTGCTGACAATATTGTTGCATCATCTCCTGTGATGAGATCTGTCAGAGACACTGGGAAGTCCCAGTAATTTCTAATCAACCCAGTCAGCCCCTCTGGAGGCCCCGGTCATTACATTGATTATTGGGTTTAGAACAACAAACTAAAGAGGAGATGCAGGTCGTGTAATGTATAGTGCAGGGTTTAGGACTCAGGACTCCTGGGTTCTACTCCTGGCTCTGCTGCGACTTGCTGTTGCTTTGGATGAGTCCTTTCTATAATATTAGCCCCTAAATCCCCTAACCTCCAAATGAAAGTGCTCTGAGCTCTTGTGAGAAGATGTGGTGCTGGAACACATGAGTGTTAGTAACCAGCTCAGCTCTTTTGTCTCTATGTGCTTCTCCTCACAGGTGTGTCAGGTGAGGAGTGTCTCCGTAGGCTTCATGTTGGACATCAGGGCTTCCCACGAATGTCAGGCCCATCCGGAACCCCGATGTTCAATCATTTGCACGTTTGGGAACATAAATGATCCTTAGGCTGGAGAGTCCCAGCCCTTTTGTTGTTAATAAAGCTCCCATCACTCTGTTTGCAGGAGTCGGTGGTTCACCCTGGTGTCCTGGCCAAACCCCAGCTCTGGGATTCCATTCCAGCCCTTCTGCATTCTCAGTTGGATATGCGTTAATGCACAGAATCTCCTAACACCTCTTTCCCTTCTTGGGGGTTGTGGGAGGAGTGGCTGATTCTGCTCTGGACACTTGTGGGAGGAGAGCCCATTGCTTTTACAGAGTATCAGTACACAGACCCTATCTCAAGGTCCTACGGCTTCTTTTCACCTTGCTTTTTGATTTCTGGCAGAGGCTATGGGGCTGTGGTGGTGTGTGGTTAATGTTGCCAGCAATGGTAACATGCACTGACATCAGAGAATGGGACATGTAGGTTAAAGAAGCACTTTATGTATGTATGTATCAAATGTAGCTAACAAGATTTTCTCCTTTGAGATTTATGGACTTGACTGAGAGCCAGGTCCCATAATTAGACCTGGCACAGATTTCTTTTGTGACCTTGGACAATTCATGTAATCTCTCTGTTCTCCATCTGTACAATGGGGATAACAATATTTCTGTCTGTCTATCTTGCTTATTTAGATTATAAGTCTTTAGAGCAAGGAATCTCTTTCTATGTGCATGTACAGCACATATTGTAACAGAGCATCCACTCTCATAGGGAACTCTGGGCACTACTGTAAAAGAAAGGAGAAATAAAAATGGGTCACAATAACAATATGGCCATCAGCAGTGTTTTGTAATTCCCTCATTTATGCTGGATTGTGCACATTGGAATGTGCCATTGGTGGTGGTAACTCTTTCAAATGGCATTTTTTAGAGTTGGAAACTAAAACAAAATACTTTTTTAATCAAACAAGCCAGCCTCTCCAGCAATCCCAACTAATGTAGTTTTTGAAAAATTGTCTTGTTTCCTTGAATCACATTTTCCTGCCATCACTCTTCTCTTTATTGATAACAGATAGAAGAGATAGTTGCTTGTGTTAGTTGTAAACTCCCTTTTTTTCAGAGCCCTTCCACCATCTGTCACTGAATAACTGTTTGTTCCCAGGTTTGTAACTTCAATGTGTTGTTGCTGTTTTGTGTACAGGATGTTACATGTTATAAAAGCTCAAGTAAATAATTAATGTAAAAACCTTTGTAAATAGTGTCAAACTGCAGAATAAATGATTTACTAAGAGGTCTCTTGGCTCAGCCTAGCAGCTTTGGCTTCATTATTATAACTTGTTTTGTAAACAACCCCCACCCCCTCCACACACACACACCTTTTTTCCATCAAGTGACTTTGTGTAAATGCAATTGTTAAAAACTACTTAGCTATATTTCAATCAACATAAATAATGAAAGAATCTTTTATGATAGTAACAGTTTAACCATCTGGATACTGTATTAAGAATTAAACCAAAGGTTTAAGATTCATCAGGTGAAGTTTTATGGTACAGTTCCTCAGCTGATATAAATCGACACTCCATTGACTTCAGGGCAGATGTACGCTCTCAAAAATCACTTGCCCCTTATCTCAGTTTTGAGGATGTACTTTATTAGGCCCCAAAGACATATACATGTGCTTAGCTTTACACACTGAGTAAATCCCATTGATTTTACTGGGGTTATTCAGAGTCCTGAAGGTTAAGCCTTTGTGTAAGTCTTTGCAAGATCAGAGCCTTAGACTACAACACAGTGCTCTAGGAAAAATGCGGGGTTTTCTTCTAAAATTTTATTAATAAAGAATTATGACATGTTTGCTTGCTGTCATCGATGTCAGGAGGATTGCCTTTTGGTAAACACAGATGAAAAGCAATCAGACATTTGGTAAATAAAACACATGACTTTGTTCACACAGTATTCAGAACCCCTGCACACATTTGTGCAAGAGAGATGTTGTTCATAATAAGTAAAATAAAACTAAATACATTTTGTTTGTGGAATGGGAAAATGTGAATGTTCATGTACATTTACCATTGCAGGTAAAGGTTCTTGTGCATACAAAATCACAGGGCTATTTGCACTGGAGATGTAATAAACCATAAGCTCTTGGGGCATCCATGATGTGTGCTGAGACACACTTATGTTTGCTATGTATCTTGCACCTACAAAATGTAGAAGTTTAGATGGTGAAACACCTTCCAAACACAAGGTTTTGTCTTGCCATCATGAAGCTCTTTCAGGGTTTGGAGAGTCTTCCCAGTCAGGGAGTAGAAACAGTGTAAACTGATGCAATCACAGAGAGCAGTTAGCAAATACATGAAGCAACAGTCACAGTGTAAAGATTGCTAGTGTTAGGCTGAAATATATTCACATAAACTGCTTGTTGAACAGCTTCAATTAATATACACATTTTAGAAGCTCGTGATCTCTTCATGGATAAATTGCAAACAGTATACATTGTTTGCTATGAATAGTCAGCCCTAGGGCTGGTCATGTGTCTTGGTAGAAATCATAGTTTTTTCATGGTAAAGCAAAACAAAAAAGTCACAATTATGGTTTAGTAAAATGTCACGGCACAGTATTTAAATGATTTTACTTATTTTCAAGTAGGAATATGTTTTGCGGTGGTCATTAATAGATTCAAAGCATGAAAACAGCAAAACACCAACATGAGGACTAACTGTAAAAATGTAGCTTAGTTTGGTTCAGTGATGGAAAAGTGGCAGTGAGGTGTTTAAATGGAAAGAATCCTAAAAGTAGAAAAAAAATCCACAGCAACCAACGTCAAGACAAACATACAGTTTTAAGCCTCCCAATCTTGCATTGCAATCCAGCCTCGATGGAGTGGATGGGACTTTGCACAGACACAAGGGTCTGCCTATATGGCTCATTTTTCAGGCTTGATGCCACGGTTAGCCCAGCTCTATCTAGAATTTAAACCTAGATAAAGGATCTCTTCCTCTTTCCTTTTTTCTTTCAACTTTGCACAAGCTTTTAGTAGCAAATGAATCAAATGAGCATATTAAAAAAAAAAGAGGCATTGCATCATTTGCATAATGTCTCCAGATTCCGGCACCTCCAGACTTAACAGGTATGTGTCTACGTCTTCACATTTCTGCATATCCCGTTATATTTCTCCCCAAACCAATCACAATAAATAATACTGACCTCTTCTCTCATAGTTTCACTTTCCCGGCATGTGCTGTGTTTAATGCCAAATTGCCTGTTGCTATTTCAGCCCTCACTAGTCTCTAAGGCAATGAGATGTAACTGTTGGTTGGCTGGTTAAAAAGGGCACCGTTGAGGAACAACAGGGAAGGTTAAAAATTAAATATGTGAATAACCCATATATTTTTCTCATAATCACGGTCCAGATACTGTAGAAAACACTGACAATGGCTTACCCTGGAATGAATCTGACCTTTGAATTTTAGTGATCTGCTTTATCTGAATGAAATCAGAAATGAGCTATTACAGCAGTGCACCGCGCACCTCTGCTAAATTCAAAGGCCAGAGGCACCGCACAGTAAAATGGAATAAGAACATAAGAGCTACTATCCTGGGTCAGACCATGGTCCCAATATCCTGTCTCTGCCAGTGGCCCGTGCCAAAGCTTCAGAGGAAGTATGTAGAACAGAGCAATTACAGGTAGGCGTTGGTGGAGTTCTTCATCAGCCTAGTGTAGGGATTGAGTCTGCAGAGACATAACATGCTCACAACTGTCCCTTAGTATAGGAGTTATAATGGGCCAGTAAAGCATGAAGAATGGGCAGCACTGGTCAGAAAGCAGGCATATCTAGGGCATCTAGTGAGTATGATGACTCAGCAGCTTCTACTGATGGCACTCTGCCAGGAGTTAAAACTGGTCCCTCTCCTCTCTTTGGGAAACCCTGAGGGAAGGCAGTAATGGAAACTGTATATCCTTCACTGTGGATGTTAACTGTTACAGGGAAGTGTAATGCATTGTGTATATGCTTGAGCATTATGCCACAGCGAGACTCATTATTGAATTTCATTACCAGTGTTTTGTAATCACTTTGTGACTCACAGAAGCCTTTCCTAATGAAAAAAAGTCATCAGAGGCACCTCCCATTGCTTCTCTGCCTGAAAAGGTACACCTCCGCATTGCACAGCTGCTACTCCTCAGTTAACACTTGATAAAATCTCCCTGGTACTCTTCTCTTCACTGAAGTGGAGTGAAGAAACATCTTTCTGTCACTGCTTGTTTCTCATACCAATTGGATAGATGTTCAAAGAATTTGCATCGTGTTGTTTATCTGCTAGTTATCAGCTGCCTTTATCATATTGTGCAAGTGTCTTCCCAGAGTTAAAAATACCCAGAAGAAATTAGCTGCAGTTAATTCATCCTGTTTATGTGACCCATGTACATCTGGAATACATTCTTTGATAGCATTGACATCACCTTTCTTTCCCAGGAAATGACTCCCCAAGAATTCCATGCTCACTTCTTTTCTGATAAGAAAGATTAAAAACAAAAAAGAAGAAACCTTTAGAGCCCATATTTCCCCCCCTTTCTTCCTCAGACATTAGATTGTGATTTAACATGGTTTTCTTTACATATTTGTTTGTGGCCAAGTCATTCTCTGAGGAAGGCGAGCACATCCCGATGAGCTCACAGAGAAACCTAAGACTGAAGAGGCTTCTCATGATGACAGGGCCACTCTCACACCTGTTGAATGTGCCAAGAATCCTCTCATCAATGGAAACTACACGTCACCATTGCCATAGAGACTAGAACAGGGATACAGTTTCAAAAGGAGAGCAGAAGGCAGGAACTGAGAAGCTAAGGTAGGGTTTTCTATGAACTCATATGAGGATATTAAACATCAACACTATTATTATTTAACATTTTAATAACATTTTTAAATGGGCTTGTATATAAAAGAATTGAACTGTTTCTCCACCCCCCACCCCCGCGCAAGAGATATTCACTTTTCTTTCTGGCTAGTGTTCTAGCGTATTCATTTAATTAATATGTCACTGACAGATGGTACAAAACCAAGTATTGGAGTCTTATTTTAAAAAGTCATGAAGATAAATGGTTCCCTATCCCATGTATCTCCCTGTTTTGCTGAAAAGATGAGCACATTTTATATGCTATTAAATTAATGTTGCCTGTTCTTTACCTCTTGAATGGTCTTCTTATAATTTAGCAAAGGTACAGATGTGAATCACAAATGATTGTTGACAGCTCAAGTAAGGATCAATTGTGTCGTTGTTGTTTAAACATGCAGAATTTTTAAAGGTCCAGAACAGGCAGCAAAAATAAGCCAGTCTCTGGCCATTGTTACATAAGCCAATGGAACTGACCCTCCTGGGTTCAATCGAACTGTTTGCTCTGTGTAATACTCTCCTATTTCACTGCTTTTCAGTGCCACAGCAAATGGTTCTGCAGCTCAGATGGTCTGATTCGATTTGCATAGTGCTGATGCCCAATAAATTTCTGACCCCAAACTGATATTTTTCCATTCTCAAATCCTAACATAAATGGTTGATTTATGACTTTTTTCCCAGGGAAAAATTGGATAAATGAATTATTAATTGTGACTCACTTGTTGTGAAGTATTGTCCAGGTGGTAGTGGAATCATAGAGCTTGATAAAGACCGAGGCCTTAATCTTCAGTAGTTGCCGGATGCAACTGAGAGGGGGGTATTTGCAGTTTCCTGATCCTAGGGTCAGAATAGTGTATAACAAAAGTAGAGCTTCTCTTATCTATGACCAACTGGCTGTGGTCCTAATAGGCCATTCTCCAGCCCGGGATTGCCAGAGTGCAGCATTCTCTCAACTGGGCTCCTTCCCTGACCCATCCCCTGCATTCAGAGTTGAAGGAGGTTTCGCATAAAAGTTAGCTTTATGTCAGCTTGGGACTCCTCCACACTAGGGAAATCCCCAATTGGGGAGAGCCATCTGGTTTTCTACAAAGGGTCTGGAGCAGAGCTCAGGACTGAGCCCCCAGCTCTAAACTCTAACAGATGCTTTCATGAAGAGCTCTCCCACAGTGTTTGACTATTTATAACATTTTGGGGCTTTTTGGTAAAAGTTCACCTTCTAATGAAATGAAAAGCAAAATTACAAACCATTGTCAATTTTTTTGTAGGCACTGTGACAATATATATAATTTAGTGCTCATAAATGGTGCTGTTTTGATAACCCTGGTGGATAAAATTCTCTATTTACACTCACAACAGGTACAACAAGAACAGTTGCAGGACAAGATTCACCACCAGTGTGGCTCATTCCTGGCTTGGAGGAACCCACATGAAGGTTTGAGATAGTAATTCAGTCTCCAAGCCCATCAGTCCCTGGACTTTCCACTGAGACTCAACAATAGTGCCAATTTGATATAACTATACTGGCAAGCAGAAAATAGTATGCCAGTCACAACCCCCTATTAAAAAAGGCACAATTTTACAATATTGTTATTTCATACATTTCTAAAGTGCACATCACTGTAGGAACTATTGTTATTGGTTCCCTAGACTTAACACCCTTCTAAGCTGGTGCTGTTTTGGTTGGGATTTTTTTTTTTACCATGCCTGTGGTATGTTTCAATAAGGGACGATTTAATGTGCTGACTTGCTTAACAAACTGCGTTTTATCTGATTGTAAGTGATGAATGTTGCAAGAACTCATCCACCCAGATTTTAGTCATCATCCTAGTCTTCTGTGAACTTCATTACCACTATGTTCCTCACCCTGAGTATGAAAATCTAGGCTGGTTATTTTTCAGAAATGACTCAGTTTCTGGTATCAGTCTGTATCTGAGCTATGGTGCCTTCTCCTGTGTTAAATATTCACTTAAACTTTTAGGGAACATGGGAATTGTCAGACAGATCAGATCAGAGGTACCTTGTCTCTGCCAGTGGCCAGCATCAGCTGCTTCAGAGGAAACTGCAGTAGAGAGAGATGGAATAATCTGCTTCTCTTCCTAGCCCCTAACAGTTAGAGATTGACTTAAACCTTGAAGTATAGGATTTTATGTACCTCCTAAAATTCTCTTTTTTAGTATTTACTATTATAACCATAGCTATTCTAGATACCCATATCATTGTTTGACTCTTTCTAGAATCTTGCTAAGTTCTTGGTCTTATTGGCATCTTGTGCCAATGAGTTCTACGGTCTAATTTTTCATTGTGCACTCTAAACTCTAGGGTAAAGACGTGGGGACCCGCATGAAGAGCTCCTAAACTTATTTCTACCAGCTTAGGTTAAAACCCCCAAGGTACAAAATTCCCTGCACCCTGAGAAATGCTTCTCTCACTGCCACCATCAAGTGTTTTAAACAGGAATCCAGGAAAGGAACTACTTGAAGTTCCCCTTCACCCCAAAATACCCTCTCAAGCCCGTACACCCCCTTTCCTGGGAAGTTTGAGAATAATCTCCTAACCAATTGGTTACACAGTGATCTAAAAACCCACCCCCGGGTTTTTAAAACCATAGAAAACAGTCAGCTTCTTAAAAGAAGGATTTTATTAAAACAAAGAAGGTAAAATCATCTCTGTAAAATCAGGATGGTAACTATTTTACAGGGTACTCAATTTCCAAACTCAGAGGGATTCCCGCTCTGGACAAAATCTTAAAGTTACAGAAAAAACAGGAATAACCCCTCCCTCTAACACAGGGAAAGCTCACCAAGCAAAACAAACAGAAACCTACTCGCTATGCTGACTAAACTTACTTTAGAAAAGTGAGGTTTGGTGAGAAGATGACTGGTTGAGGAGATTGATTTTCTGCAGGTACTTCTTGTCTTCCAAGATCACTCTGACTCAGACAAAGAGCCACACACAAAGCCTTCCCCCCTCCCAAGATTTGAAAGTATCTTGTCCCCTCATTGGTCAGATGCCAGCCAGGTCAGGTGTCAGTCTGGCTACCTGCATTTCTTAACCCTTTACTGGTAAGATGATTTTATAGCACTGCATCAGACCTTCTCCCCCTTCCCTTTATATTTATGACATACCCATATCATTGTTTGAATCTTTCTAGAATCTTGCTAAGTTCTTGGTCTTATTGGCATCTTGTGCCAATGAGTTCTACGGTCTAATTCTTCATTGTGTGAAGAAGTATTTCCTTTTAATTTTTGAATTTGCCATCTTTCAATTTTCTTGACTGTCCCTTTGTTTTGTGTTCTGAGGTAGAGAGAATGGAAACTGCTGATCCCACTTTCTCTTTATCTTACGTTATTTTGAAACAAAGGTAAACAATCCCATCCTTTGAACCTTTCTTCGTATATGAGGTTTTCCATGCCCCAGTCATTCTCATTGCTAAAGATGAGATACTTTAGTGTATGTGTTTCTTTATTTCTGTATACACAAATTGCTATGGCAGGACAAGGATGAAATGTCTTACTTGTGAAGTGATACGTTTCTGAAAAAATCCAGAATTGGGAGTATAGGAAAGAGTTTAAAAAGCAGAGGGGGCTTTGTAGGAGAAGGCAGGTTATGCCGTGTACTCCAGGGTATACAATATTCAACTTACTGGGGTCAATGTTTATTCTGACAACTAATGTTGTTTGTTCTTTATTAGCACGTTTGCTAACACACTGCTAGAGAGAGAGACCTAACTGCACATGTTATTTTACTGATCATATGTGTAATAGGCAGATCTGCATCTAGAATTATAGGTATATAGGGGGTTTGGTACTGGATTGATCAGGCGAGCATGATACAAATTTATGGCCAATTTTTGCCTTGCTTTACCAAATGGTACAAAAGTTAAAGCATCTTTAATTATGTTCATTCTGTCTGGTAGAATGTTGTTCTGAGGTATTTCTTTAATATCTATAAGATTTTCTTTAGATGTAAATTCATTCTGTTAATTTAGATCTATGTGTTCATCTTCTGTATAAAAAATCCATGGTAAGGGAACACTTTGTCTGCAAAACGCCGTTGCTTTGGTTGTGCAAATGCATTGTATATTTATGTTGGAGAGGCAGGGCCAACAGAATTGCAAAAGTGACAGTGGGCATTGGCCTCGCATTTTCCTGATGGCCATCCTGATGGCAGGATGGACAGATGGACAGACAGACAGACACAAACAAAATCTGGCAGCATAGACAGCTCAAATGCTTGTTTTCTTTGACTTCAATCACTAGCTGCTCTCTTGTGTCCCTTCTACTAGAAGTCCATTTATTTTCAGATAAATTCACTGCATTGGAGGGTGAATATGCTACATACAACAGCTGTTTCCTGGCCTCTGGCTGTTGTCAGCTACCCCATCACCTTCTGCATGACTCAGCTCCTCAACAGAATTTAGGTAGATGGTCTGGTGGCAGTGGGGAAAGTGTGCTTCATAGCTGCCCTTTTCCCCCACACAGTACCTCGATGTGCTAAGGTGACTCTGCAGCCCTACCAGCCATGATTTTCCAGCCCATAAAGCAGTGATTAGAAACTTTTAGCTTTGGAAATGACTCAGCTTGCTGGTGCTGAGTCAGACTTATCAACTGTATCCATCTCAGAGGCACACACTACACATTTCACACCCAATCGTATCTCTGGGCCACACAAATATATTGTTCATCTCTTTTTGTTTATGATGTAAATTGTTCATATCAGAAATATTTACCAGGCAAAATCAAGGCTGTAGATACTGAAGGATTCATTCCCATTTTTTAAAGGATTGTATTGCGCATTTACCTCTTGGAAAATTCTGTTTGAGAGGTATGTCCCGTGTCATGAAAGCCTGAGGAACACCAGTGGGAGGCCTCTATTGAATCAAAATAATTGAGGAATAGGAATAGACTTACTTGCTTATTTCGGACAGAATTTTTGTGACTTTAATGCAAAGTAGTACTTTGTAGAAGTTACACAAGGATCAATGTAATTGCTTCCTTCAAAATCCACCCCACAACAGATCATCTGACTAGTCATGGGGTAAAAGAAATTGAGAACTATGTTCAGGTTTTAGGAAAATAAGTTCCCCACAAAATAAGCCAATGGGATGTGAGTGTGTGCAAAAAAAATGCTGCTCATTATAGACAGAAAGCCAGGATTGGTCTCTAACAGTAAAATTTACTCTTGTCACTGGACCAGCATAAGGACTATTGTGCCTCTTAAGACTTCAAAGGAGGGCTTATGTGGAACATAAGTGGTGCATAGGTCTTGTCCTGTCCTCCTGCCCAGGGGCAAATTTCACCGCAAAGGAGAATATCTTATGTTCTTGTGTTCAAATGTTCATTTGGTATTGGCACATGTACAATCCATTATATATATCCATTGTATTTCCTAGTGCTTCGTCTGCTCTAGTTTTCAATATATCTGTTAGGACTTCTAGAACTTCCCTTAGATTATTCAAGAGTCTAATAAATCTCATGGCCCGGAATTTATTGATTTTTCTGATAATCAGCCTAAGGTAACCGATCTTTAATTTTACTTCAAAACTTCTAATTGCAGTCCTTGTGCTGTGCTTTAAGCAATTCTTCTTGCTCATTTGATGTTTATCCCCTTGAATTTTTATTTTTTTTTAGTTTTACTGTATTTTGCATAACTGATCATTTTCTTTGACTTAAAATATGTAGCGGTTTTAAATACTCCTGACTGAGAAACATACACTAACAGAACTGATTGACATCTCCTATCTTTATCATCTCTTTTAAAAAATAAAGCACATCTGAGAAATCACCATTTAAAATCATGTACTATTACTCCGTGCATGGCAAGAAGCACGTGCTTTTTGTTGAAGTCAGGCAACATTTATGTCCAACAGTCTTGATCGTATTAGGAAAAAAAACCACGGGCCCACAGGTTCAAAAGCAACTAGTGATTTTGGGTGCCCAATTTGAGCCACCTTAAAGGTGTCCAGCTGTCCAAAGATGGGAGCTCTGAACTTTCTGAAAATCTGACACCTTTAAGGTGGCTCAAGTTGGGCTCCCCAAAATTACTAATTACTTTTGAAAGTTTTAGGCCTCAGTTGTCATCAAATTGGAAACAAACAAAAAAAAGATTAGATTAGAAACGTCTTTCGCTCAAGTGTAATCTGGGGTGAGTCTCAGACTCAAAGTAAAAGCAAAGGGCAAGTATTAGAGCACCAGGAGTGAGACTATTGCCGTTTCCAATCCAGTGGCTGCAGGATGGGAGGAGGGATCACTTCCTTCTCACCAGAAAGTGCTATCTGCCTTCCCTCTCAGAGATGCTGACGGGAAATGTGAGCTAGCCAGTAGGGATGGGCAGGAAGGGCAATGGATCCACTAGCTGTCCATGAAGAGCCAGGAGAGGGCAGGGAATGGAGGTGGGGACAAGGCCACTGGAGTGTTCTTCCCCCTCTCTCAGAATATAGCTAAACAGGAAAATGGGATTCCAGGTCTTTAGGGGGCATGGAGGAGACTGTAGTGAAGCAACATCAAGGAAAAGTTATTGGGGTTTTGTGAAACTCACCATGGTTCACTTTGTTGTGTCTGAATTTAACATTTGCATAAACCCAAAAGGAAACCCAAGTGTCCTATATCTGGGAAAACTGAACCCACTGATGAAGTTTGCAAAAACTCCTGTGAACTGAAACTAGCTAGTTTCACAGACTTAATAGCACATTCACGGGTGAGTCATTTCCTGCATTACCTGACATTGCACAAATGATTGGGAGAAAACGCCACAACATGTAATTTACATGAGACTGATGTTTATTGGAATAGATTGCGCAACATGCAGTACAACAAGATATGTCTCTGTGGCACTGTCAGCAAGAGCAAGCAGAACAAAGGAGAGAGAGATATTAATCAGGAGTAATGGACCAGCAGTGGCAGAAAGTAGCAAAGACACTTTGACTTGTGAATACATATTTTATTGGAAAGCTGGGTGTGCAAGTTAGACCAGTTCCCAGACCAGTCTAAATTATTTGACTAGTGTTTAAGAAGCAGCTGACATTGTCAGTGACAGTAACACAAAAGCAAAAGGAGAGATCTTTATCAGAATAACTTACCTTGTCGTTGTTTTTTTATATACAGTGCTCATCATGGGATATGGCTACCTATCATTTGGGATTTGAAATGAGTTGAAGTCAAGAGCTTTAAATCCACATCTTATTCACGCTTTCCCAGATTTAGATATAGGTTCAGCACATTATATGGCTGGCTATACGTTTCTGATCTGGAATAAATCTCAGAATTCCGGTGTTTCATATCTGGGGATCTGGATTGGGCGCATTTCTAGGTAACAGTGTTGCTAGGAGAAACCATACTTTAAGAAAGAATTTTCCCTAATATAAAACAGTATCCCCCGCTGGCGTAAAATGGTGTAGCTCCAATAAAGTCAATGGAGCGTGACAATTTACAACAGCTGAGAATCTGGCTTACGGTTCTTTTCAGCCTAAGGCAATATAGGTTTTCTCCCTTCATCTAGTCTTGTTTTTTGTGCACAGACAAATTTGCCATAGACACAAAGAAACTCTATCCAGTTGGGGTTTGTATTCTCTCTCTCTCCTTCAATCTCCAAGGTTATCGCAACCTGCTTCATGCTCATCCCTGACTTTTCGATTCCCCCACACCTCCTTGTCAAGTCTCCTTGCGCTATATAGAGCGATTGCGAATGTAGTTTAGTAACTTTCTGCACCTGTAGTTCTGTCATTTTAGGACAGTGGAATAGGTTTTCCTCACTCTAGGCTGCTGACTGCCTGAAAGTAGCAGTAATTGCAGACAGTGTGAAGGCAGCGGCTCTAAGGCCACCCAGTTTCTCAGCATCCAGATTCTGAGCACTAGTCGTCCGAACTTCTTCCATACTATGATACAAAACCGGCCTGTTCCTGTCATCTGTGTGCTAACAGAAGCTCTTTCTTAGTTGATGAACAAGGTATGAAGTGTAAACTTCATGTTGAGACTTATGCAGTTACCGTATGTATATTCCTAAGCAGGGAACTGTGTGTTTTTAGCCAGCCTGCACCTAGATATCACTACAGAGTTTGGGATTTCTTCTTGAACGTGCCATGTGGTCACAATCTACTAGAGCTGTGTTACGTGTTTGTATCTCATTCAAAAACCTCAAAGCGAGATTGTTTGCATTTTGCTCCAAGTTCATGAAAATGAACGAATTGAATGAAAAAAATTGCACAAATGCCATGTTTTTCACTTAAAAATAGGTTGAACTATTGTTAAGAGAAAAAAATCCCTATTTTCCCTCAAAAATCATCCTACATTGAACCAAACCACCCCAAGTAAAATGTGGGACCTGTTTCGAGTGTCCATTAAGTTTGCCCCACGGCTCAGAGAGTGCTTTATCCTAGGGGATACTTGCTCTTCATAGCAGCTCCTATGCTAGTCTTCTCTTGGCACCTGGCAGGTGGAGAGCATTGTGGCCAGTTGTTCCTACACTTTGGCAATTTCATGACTCCTGGAACAGCCTCTGGACTGCTCTAAACTACCCCAGGGAGCAGACTGGCACAAAACTGGTTCTAGAATGCCAGAGCCCACAAATGTCTCAGCTGCAGCCAGCGTTCTTTGGGTACAACTGAGAACTGGGAACTTAATACCAACAGGGATCAGTTTGAATTTAATATGTTTCTCTACAAATCTTATATAACTCTCATCACTCTAGTATCTCAATGACATGCAGTTATTAAAGGTTTTTACCTTTCCCTGGGAGTGAAGTATTATTCCCATTTTTAGAGATGGGGAACTGCGGCAAAGGGAAAATAAAATGACTTGTGCAAGGTTACACTGGAAGTCTGCGGCTGAGTCAGGGGTTGAACCCACATTGCCTGAGTTCCCTGTCCAGTGCCTTATGCACTAGACCATCCTCCTTCCCATAAAACTGTCCTCTTTAATGAAAAGTGCTATTTCGGAGATCCTAGATTATATGGAAACAAACAGCATATTTTTTTCATGCAATTTGGAATATTCAAAATCTGGATCCCAATTTTGGTGGGTTGGACCCATCACAGATTTTAATTCAACACCAGGGACGGCAACTGTACTTGGTGGTTTTAAATTACGTTTTGGAACAGGAGTGGAAAGAACAACTATTCCCCACAAAATATTATGCTTATTACTTTTACTAGCTCCTTCATTAAGAGGGTTTACACTCTTTGATTCCTCATTCACCACCGTGATACTCCAGTTTGATGTTGATGTAACTACATACATTGCTGGAAAAGTGGAAATAATACAGTGGCAATCAGACCCTTCATATCAGCTTGTTTAGATTGTGGCGTGACCACTTTAAAGACATGCTTTTCTTTCATCCAGTGACATGGGTGATATTATAGTGAATTCCAAATCTGTGATTTTAATACCATGATTAGTGCCAGTTTGTTGGCAAAATTGGCAATATGCAATGTATTTTAAGGCAAGAATAGGATGTTAAAGAGAGTATCCCAGTACTAGCTGTATGTAATACACATTGCCTTACCCAGGGCATTGGTTTATGGTGTTCCAATTTTAATCCTGTCCTGCAAAGTGCTAGCAACCCATCCCACCTTGGTGTTATCTGCAAACTCTACTCCATTATCCAAGTCATTAAGGAAAATGTTGAATAGCATTCAGATTTAGGGATTGCCTACATGGGGAGCTATTTTTGAATAGCTACTCCTGATTAACTCCATGTGTGGATACTCTTATTCCAGAATAAAATTGCTTTATTCTAAATTTGAAAGCAGATTAAACTAATTCAGAATAAGACACTCTTACTCTGGAATAAGTGTGTCCACACAGGCAGTTATTTCACACTAGATATACTGCTTTAAATTAATCCTACCTTAATCTGAATGAATTTCTCAGGGTAGACAAGCCCATAGGGTTCAGTTTTCATACTTGATCACCTACATTGGATTGCAACATCTATGCAGTCAAATGGCTTAATTAAGTGACATTAAAGTTTCACTGTTTTTCTTAAAGGTGGGTTATGAAGGAGGTAAATATATATTTGTTCTCTTTTTTGCCCTTAACATTTAAGTGGTTTCTAGTCCAGTTCCTCTTTATACAGATAGGACATATGACTGATAACAGTAAACTCTTTCAAAAGAGTAGAACTTTTAAACACATCCGGGGCAAGATTTTTTTTTTATATTTAAAATTCAGGTTATGTTTATCCTGTTTCCCTGGAAGACTCTATGGTGACTGGAGAGTTGGAAAGATTATGACACCCTAAGTACCAAGGGGACAAAACGTGAGCAATCGAGTGGGTGAGGGATGGATTTTTAGTCAGTTTGTCTAGTCCTGCAACGATCTCATGGGGGTGGACTCTTGCACCCCCATAGAGTCCCATTGACTTTAATGGAGCTCTGTACACAGGGGTCTGCCCACACAAAGCTCATTACAGGATTGGGGCCTATAACTTGTCATTGGGTTCGGAATTTTTTTGATGAAACGGATGCTACTACTATAAGATGGGTGCATGATTGGTTGAAGGACCATACTCAAAGAATAATTATCAAAGGTTCATTTTTTGAGACTGGGAAGACCTATCTAGTGGGGTTCTGCAGGGGGTCTGTCCTGAGTCCAGTTCTATTCAATATTTTCATTAATGACTTGGATAATAGAGTGGAGAGTATGTTTATAAAATTTGCAGATAATACTAAGGTGGGAGAGGTTGCTAGAAATTTGCAGGACAGGATTAAAATTCAAAATAACCTTGACAAATTGGAGAATTTTTCTGAAATCAAAAAGATGAAATTCAATAAAGACAAGTGCAAAGTACTTCACTTATGAAGGAAAAATCAAATGCACAACTACAAAATGGGGAGTAACTGGCTAAGTGGTAGTACTGCTGATAAGGATCTGGGGGTTATAGTGAATCTCAAATTGAATGTGAGTCAATAATGTGATGCAATTGCAAAAAAGGGTAATATAATTCTGGGGGTACATTAACAGGGATGTTGTATGAAAGAGACAGGAGGTAATTGCCCTGGTTTACTTGGGACTGGTGAGGCCTCAGAAGGAGTATTGTGTCCAGTTTTGGGCACTACATGTTTAGAAAGATATGGACAAACTGGAGAGAATCCAGAGGAGAGCGATAAAAAAGATAAACGGGTTTAGAAAATCTGACCTATGAGGAAAGGTTGACAAAAACAGGCATGTTTAGTCTTGAAAAAAGAAGACTGATAACAGTCTTCAAATACGTTAAGGTCTGTTATAAAGAGAACAGCGAACAATTGTTCTCCATGTCTCCTGAAGTGAAGACAAAAAGTGATTGGCTCAATCTGCAGCAAGGGAAATTTAGGTTAGATATTAGGGAAAACTTTCTAACTATTAGGATAGTTATATACTGGAATAGGCTTCCAAGGGAGGTTGTGGAATCCCGGTCACTGAAGGTTTTTAAGAATAGGTTAGGCAAATACCTGTCAGGGCTGGTCTAGGTATCGTGGTCCTGCCTTAATGGGGAGGGCTGGACTAAATAACCTCCAAAAATCCCTTCTAGCCCTACAATTCTCTGATTTCTCGGATTCTATGGTTTTTTAATTGACAAATGTTGATTTGTGAAAACCAAAACATTTCAGAGGAAAAGGTCTGTTTCAATGAATGTTTAGACTCCAAAAAAAAAATTGAAAATAATTTTTTGAACATGTCAACACTTTTTATTTAAACATTTCTTAAATAAAACATTCTGGTGTCTGTTTCAAAATGAGTTTTGAGTTTTGAAATTTAAGCTAATTAAGTTAAAATACATAAAAGGGGTTGAAATTTACATAAAACATTCCAGAATGATCTAAGCGGCACATTTAGGTTACCCAAACCTACTTTTAAGAAAAAAATTTGTTCACATTTTTTTTTTTGAAATGTCAACTTTTTGGCCTGATACAGGATGGAAACATTTTTTGATGCCTCAAAAATTTTGTGGGATGGGAAAACCATTCTCCACTCAGCTCCAATTTTCTTTCTTTCTTTGTTTATACCTACTTAACTCAAATATCTGGCAAACATTTGCGAGAAAAGCTCTCTGTGAAAGATTCAACAACCTCACTCCTTCAACTGAGGGTTGTAATAGTTCCTACTCCAGCCTCTGGTCCTTCAGCAAAAAACTTGTAAGAGAAGAGTTGATACTCTTGGTATTTCTGCAGTTAAAACAAGAAACTTGTTTTTTTTTTAAAAAAAGAGGAAAGAAACCTTTCAGGCATTCTTTATGTATCATAAAGAAGCAGAAAAGGGTATAAACCCATTTTTTTGTAGGTCACCTTTAAGAGACAACAAAAATGTTTAAAGTGACTAACCAAGGCTTAAGCTTAACCTGGAGGCAAATCAGCAACTTTACATTGAAATGTCATTCCTTTTTGTGTTCAAGAGAACGGAGTCAATAACGGGGAAGAATTAATCTGCCCAACCTGAGAGAGGCAGCCATCTGGAATACTGTTTTCATTTGCTATATGTTAAGATTTAGTTAGGAAGAGCACATCAATGAGCCAGGGCCTGGAAGGGCATTCTAAGCTGCACGTGTAGTATTTTGCAGTACATTACCACCTCTGCTCTTTTAGGGCTAAACCAGAGAAACCCAAGGAAATGTGCCAGAGGAGATTGAAGATTCACTGAAGGTCACCTCAGAATTTTCAGGAAATTATCCCCTTTAGTGTGAGAAGTTTGGGATAATGCTCTGTGACCAAAGGCCAAGCCCCCCCAATGCCCTAGATGCAGGATCCATGAAGAAAAGGTAATGCCGGATTTGTGGAGGAAGGAGCTAAACAGTGTGGATGGCTATAGTCCAGTTAGGCTGCACTGGGTCTCTTTCCACCCCATTCTTAATTGTCTGGTTCCCCCTGCTGATACTTTGTATAAGATACTGACGGTTCCCAGCAGAAATTAAAGTTGCTTTAAACCCAGATTCCCATGTAGAAATCTACAGGTGCTATGGAGTGTGACTGATCCTCTCTTCCAACCCTCACCTCCAAAACCCTACAGCGGGGAAGACCACACAGAGCATCTGTGACCAGGCAGCTGCCCCTTACTGGCTGGCAAAGGGTTAATAGCAGCCCTTGGAGCAGCTGTGCAGAACCTAGCCAATCAGAGGAAGGCTTAGATGAAGCCAATCAGGACCAGGCTGGGCCCTATAAGAAGGGCTGCAGGGCAGAGAGGAGCTCAGTCTCTCCCTGGAGCTTGAGGGAGGAGGACTGTCTGTCTGTAGAGAGAAGTACCTGGTACAGAGCAGTGCTAGGCAGGGTCAGGCAAATAAGCAGAGCTCCCAGACTGTAGCCTTGATACAGGGGCTGAGTAAGTGCTGGGGCTACGGGGAAGTGTCCCAGGGAAAGCAGGTAGTGGCAGAGGGGAAGGAGAGGCAGTGAGTGGCTGCCAGCTATAGGGTCCCTGGGTCGGGGCCCAGAGTAGTGGGCAGGCCTGCCCCACCCCCCCCCCCCCCGTTTGTCCCACTGGCCGCCGAGGGAAGTGGCAAGCCAAAGGACTGCAGTTTGCCCCTGAGCGAGGGGCTGGACTAGGAGCTGCAATTTTCCACTGCAGCAAAAGACTGGATGAAGGACTGCTGGTTCCCCCAGAAGGGGGAGACAACGGAGTTGGGGCACAGCCAGAGGGCCATGCCCTGAAGAGGATGCCACAGTCCGGGAGCGACGTGGGTCCCTATGGACAGCAGAGATGGTAGAGAAGCAATGACAGAGAGTGAGACACCACAAGAGGAGGGCACCCTGCTGATGGACAGAGTAAAATCCTATAACAACCAGCAGGAGGTGCCATGGTGATGAGCACAACCTGTTACAGCATCCAAGAGAGGCTTCCACAGTGTGGGGGGCCCAATGCCATTAGAGGAGGTATATGCAACTTCCCTGTGGCCAGGCGTAGGGGAAATCTGCCTGTATGGAGTTCTTCCACTTGTGAAAACCAGAATGGACCAGCCAGGGCATTACTGATATTGATCTTATTTATTTTACCTTGTATTTTTCCCTGTTTCTCACTATGTATTTATACACCTGTAGAATAGGTGGAGTGATTGATGTGTGAAATATCTGCTGTAGTCCAAAAAAAAAAAAACCCCAAACAAAAATAACGCAGCTCACGGTCTTGTCTTATCCCTGTGAACGGTGTGCGTTTTCCAGTTAAATGAACAGAGATCATGGTGGAAGACTCGTAAATGATGACATTCCTCCAGTGAGTGAAGAGCCACCAGTTCAACTCCTACCAGCTGGGCAGCTTAGGGGAACTATGTGGAGATACTGGGAGGCTTGCCAGCTTGTAACTGAGGAGTGAAATTCTTCTTTTGGATCACGTTACTCTGTTCTATTCATGTTCTCCTGGGGTGGAATTTTAATATACTGCATTAGCCCAAAGGTGTGCCAGAGGGGAGACTTTTTGAGCTCTGAGAGCGAGAGCGGGTTTATCAGGGTTTAACATGACCGGATGCACGTTCTTCTTTGCAATTCTTGACGTTAGCGGCTTATATTGTAACTCTGGATCATTCAGATATATATTTGCTGAAAAACGAAGTTGAGAAGGAATTTTCCCCCACGGCAGATTGGCAGTGACCCCGTGGTTTTTTTACAGCTTCTTCTGCACTAGAGGTCATAGGTCATCTGGGTATGTCTCACTGAATCAATTCCCTGCTATTGCAGGGGGCTTGGATATTGGTGCACCTCAGTCCCTTCTTTTCTCTGCCTGTGTCACACAGCAGTTTAGTCTCCTCACAGTTGTAATACGTTGGTCTAATTTCAGTTATTGAGTTTAGTGTGCGGGTGGTGTTGGCAGCCCATGATGTACAAGAGGTCAGATTAGATGGTCTGGTGGTCCCTTCTGGCCTTAAACTCTATGACTCTAAATTAAAGTGGGAATGGTTTTGCTTGATCTTTCCGGTCACACTGAATCAAACCTAGAGACACTGGAGACCAAGATTATAACACCAACTTTCAACAAGGCTCAGTAAAAGGTTGACTCAGGTAAATCATTTTGTCCTTACTCTATCAACAGTATATTAAAAATTTCCTTCCCATCCCATTTTACTAAGCCACCTCCCTAGTCCATTGTAGCGCTTCCTAAAAGACTCACTTCGTTCAAGTTGCCCCAAGAAGAGAGCTATTAACTTTTTTTAAGCTTATCAGCTGATCTCTCCTCTGGGTTTCCATTGGTGTCCTATCTTCTATGTGTCTTTTTTCCAAATGTAAGCTCTTTGGGGCAGGAATTTTGTCTCATGTTGAGCATAAAGCTCATTGAAGTCAGTGGAAAGTCTACCATTATATACACTTGGTTTTGGATTAGGTCCTTTTGTGTCTTGCACAGCACCAAACACAATATCAACACTTAAAATAGTAAAGTCAGCTGACTGTCTTTCCATCAGTTAATCACTTTCTAAATCACAAGTCCTAGATCCAACGGCAGGACTGAGCCCCTTTTCATTTGGACTAATTGGTGATAATACCCAGAAAGTGCTTATATCATTATATTATAACAGTGACTTGTCTAATTCCATTCCCTTTCAAGAGTATACAACTCAAATGATGAAAAATATGCGTTGGGCTGACTGTTGAAGCATAGAAAGTATCACTATATGAACTTTTATTTTTATGTAGATTTTGATGCTCTTAATTTCAAAAATGACTTTCTGCAGTGTAAATGAGAAGTAACTCCATTGAAATCAATGGGATTTGATGGGAAATAAAACTGATGCAAATGGAATGAGAATTGGGTTTTAAATCCTCAGTTTGGTGTTCCAAGCCGGAGGAGTGGGGTGGGGAAATCCGAAATGTAATTTAAAATATACCTACATATTTTAGTAAGGATTTTTTTAAATATGAAGAGTGCACATCCTTAATATGGCCCTGATCCTGCAAGCACTTGCACCCAGGGTTATGTTTATACGTAAGTCTTTTAACTGATTTCAGTTTAACTCCTCATGTGAGTACAGAAAAGTGTTTGGGGCCTGTGCAATTACACAGTAGGCTAGACAGCTTCCTTTTCAGCCATTCTGTTCTATTTGCTATGTAATATTTTTTCAAAACAGTGAATAATTATGTAGTCATCCAAATGAATCATTTCGGGGGGGGGGGGGGGATGCAATAATATTCTCTATATATTTTAAAGAAACTAAACCAAAACCTAAGTAAACAGTCAACCTGTAGAGTTCAGTATCGTAAATGAGAAAATAACATGCTTTGTGTTTAGAAAGTTCAATGATTTTTTTTTTATAAGCGTCATCTGTAATAGTGAGCAACGTCGCATTAAAACCTATTTTTAGGTAGAATTATGGGTGTGACATAAACTAGCATAAGCCAAAGAAATCTAAATACACTTACTTTCAGCAAAGGGATTCTGGGAAGATGGCTTTGTCTGATTTGGCTTGTCTCCTCCCTGGGTGAAATTCATCCCTGAGTGGAGGGCCAGCACAATGCCTATGCACCATTGAAACCTGTTTAGACTTAAAGGATCTATAGGCCTTCTGCTTACCCTCTGCACAGGGACGAATTTCACTCCTTATTAGCCAGACTGCCCCAGGCTCTAGTGTGAGTACACAAATGGTAGGGAGAGGGCTCAAGGAGCTTGCCTTCCTCCTCTCCTTGTTCACCCTGTCCAAGGATGAAGGAGACCCTCGCCTGCTTCTTCCATGTGCCCTCAGAGCACAAATTCCTCCAAAGGGGTTGAGGAGGAAGAGAGGCCATATTATGACCCCTCACACTCACTGGACTGCAGAGCTGACCAGCCACAGAGATGGGTGCATGCTGCTGCACCATAAGGAGTGGGGCAAAGTGCACATTCACCCTGTGCATGGGCGAGCTGGGTGTGTTGAGAGGCACCATCCCTGTGGGTACCCCCACAGGGCAGTGTGACTAAATAATCATATGTTGGTGCTAGAATCTTTCTCTCTTTGTCTTCAAATCATAGCTGCTTGCTTCAATGATGAAAAGCAGTTTTTATTGCTGTTACCACTGCAGAGCCAATACAAGTCCTGTATGGAAGAGCTAGATGGATTCCTTCCTGCTCTGCAGATCATCAATTCAATTTTTCTGCTGCATTCTGATGATGAAAGAACACAACTTGGTTTTCAGATCCCTACTTGAGTTTACAGGTCTGGCAGTTAGCTAAGACATCTTTTGACTCTTAAACTGAGATATAGATGATAAGGAGAGGGGGGAAATATGGAATCTCATTTTTGCAGCTGCTTGCAGGTTGTGGGCCGACTTCAAGCCTAGTATAAACAGGATCAACTCAAATATGTTTCTTTGTGTCTAGGAACCACATCGAGCTTAGAAGCCATTATTTGTTCATTTTTTGTCTATCAAGGTGTCAAGATTACTCAATTTATGTCCTGCATTGTGATGAGGGAAACCTATTTAGCATTCATTTTAAAGGGAGTTTTAGTTCAAAGGTTCTATTGCCAGAGTCAGACATTTTAGTTTCTATTTATCAGGCTGTAGTATGCAAAACCAGCAAATAGATGTTACCAACAGGAGAGACCCAAATAATGTAGAGTATGTGCTGAATAACAGTAGCATTGAAATCTGTTGATGAAAGGTGTTAGATAAGAGCTAGGTAAAATACTTTTTGTATGATTATGATTATTATTTATTTTATTAGTCTATCAGATGAAAACAAATGGAAATAATTTTAGAACATTTCAGTTGTGTGTATTCAGACTTTTTCAGTTTACTGAATGCTATGGCAAGTGAAAATCTTCTTGCTAAATAGTCACTATGGTGTGTCATTCCCAGATATCATTTTGGTGCTAATTAATATGTGAAAGTTGCCATAACTATCCCTATTTATTCTATATATCTTTCTCCATCACGTACTTGATTGCCTCAGTTTCCCTTCATTTGCCATTCAGCTGTTGTGTTTTATTCACAGATATGTGACAAAGAAATGCAAACTTACTGAGATGAGTATATTGATATATACAGTCAATGTCAACTGGAATATAGAGTAAAATAAAGGGAAGTAATGAGAATGTATAAACAAATATCCCATGTTGTGCCATGTTGACACATATATGACACTAATCCAGAAACTTATGCCAGAGGCAAGTGAAGTATGTTTTGAACCACTAGAGGTATCCCTTCTGGGACTGCTCATATGGCATAATTTCTGTCTCACTGCTTTCAGTCAGACTTCACTGATCTATTAACAACAGTATCAATATATGCAGTGGTAAATATGTTGGATACATTGCAAGAAAATGCATCTTCAGAAGTATTTTGCAATGCATACTCACTGATAGTGGTTGCTTTAATTCTGATAGCAGAGATATGTTTTTTTTAAAAAGCCTTCTACTGTTCTTACCTGTGGCTGCATTGACAAATAACAACATCACCCTCTTCGTAATGTAGGTCATATGTGTTACTTGCAGTAGAAAATGTATGGGAAACTGTGGCTCTTACAGTCAGTGGTTCAGACCCCAAACACTACCACATATTTGTGTCAGTTTGTGGGCTCATTTTCCTGGTGTGTTTGTTTTAATAATAGCTGAAAACTGAGAAAAGAAATAGAAGTTTGCAAGGGACTTCTAAAATCCATGGACCATTGAGATGGTAACCAAAATAAATTAGTTAATACCTGAAAATAAAATGTCATGGTTGAAGCTCTGACGCATCCTATGAGGAAAAAGTCAGAGCTGTTGGTCCCTAAATCAGTGAAGGGCCAGGCTGGAAGACATTTTCAACAGTGCTTACCCCTTGTACGTCTAGTGAATATGCCCCACCTGCCTGGTCTACTGTTTACCTTAGCACATTGTTAATGTTTCATATTCTACCATATAGTCCTGTATGGGAGCAAAGCCATTCAGTGACTTAAGTATCCCTAGTGAATTAATAAATTGTAGGGAGTGGTGAATAGGCTGATACTCCCATTTACTGATTTTTGGAATTCACAATAGAAGAAATAACGAGTTAAATGTGGACTGTTCAGGAAATGGGAGTGAGGATGTCTGCAGGAGCACAGAGTCTGCAGAAAGTTAATGATTTTGAGGTTCCTAATACATTAAGAGCATCCAAGAGGGTCCACTGGCATCAGAAGATGACATGGAGGATTGCCCAAATTCAGCAGAGCCCAGTGTACATCTGATTTTAAAAACCCATGATGTTCCTTCCTCCACCAAAGGAGTACAGAGCCCAGCACAGGCAATGGGCAGCATTATGATATGTCACAGCAATAGGGGACAGCAGCAGTGGTAAGATCATGGTGTGATGTTGGTTACAAGAGTTCAATACGTACTCCACAGCCATTGCCCAGATAGGATAGTTACAAACTGACAGTGGAGCAATGCAGACTCAGAGAGAGAGAGAGAGAGAAGAGCTCACCTGCATGAGCAAAGACAGAGGGCCCTAGAAGTAGGATGCATTGACTAAAGCACTGAAGCCTTCAGATGGGGTGAGCTTACAGTGGCATTTGGTCAGTGCCTGAATAGCAGGCAGACAGATAACAGGGAAGCAGCATCACAGCAAGAGGAGAAGAGAAAAGGAGTGAAGGACAGATTTTTCTTTCTTTCTTTCTTTCTTTCTTTCTTTCTTTCTTTCTTTCTTTCTTTCTTTCTTTCTTTCTTTCTTATTGTTGGTGTATCCTTATGGGGTAAAAAAGTGCATAATCAACAATAATGATCAGTTTTGCTGATTACTTAATTGATTATTACAGTGCCCCTGAGATGTGAGAATAATTGTGCACATTTTGCAAATAGGAAAACTGAGGTTGTTGACCAAGACCTTAAAGGAAATAAGTGCCAGAATTAGAATGCAAGAATCCCTCACCCTGGGTCCTGTGCACAGCCCAGTACACCCTGCTGCCTGTTTTGCTATTAAGCTGAACCCCACCAATCTTTGAAGTGAGAGGCTGCTGAGAGGAGACAGCAGATAAGCTAAGTTTGCTGGAAGGGAGCTTGTTGCAGCCTAGCTAGCACCCGACCATGCTGCAAATCGGTCTGGGCTTCCCCCACAATTGAATCTCCAATGGCTATAGGTTTCAGAGATCTCAAAGCCCAATCTTAGGAACTTCAAAGTGGAAACCATGAAACACAGAGTCTAGAATAAATCAGTGAGAAGCTTCTCTATCTATTTATATTTTCAAGGCCATCTCCGTAGAAAAAGGGCTAAAAACTTTCATCCAACAAAGCATGTAAGCATGTGGGCACTCTCTGACAAACATGGGAAGTTAAATGTATACTTAAGAGCTGTGCAGGGTAAGGGCCTTTCTTTTAAGAAAAAAAATATTTGAGATTAGACTTGAGAATAGGTTCCCAAAATCAAGAGTTAGAGAAGGAGAGGCATAGCCTTCATGGCACCTCTGCTGAATTTAAGTGACCGATGGGCTTTTTCTACCAGAGACACAACATTCCATCAGGATGTACCTTGTGAACACCAGGGCCAGCTGCTTGATGTTTACGAGAGAGTCCAAAAGGAGTCTTCAATAGGCTGTTAGGGTTATTATTCACTCACTGGTTTTCTGCCAATATTTTAGCATGGGGTTTCCTCTCCTGTGCGTATTCACATCACCACATATCACAATACTTGTTTGCATTATGTAAGGTGACACTTTTTATCCCCCTTTCATTCTCAGACCTACCCCCTTCTAATAGCAGCTTCCCACAATTCTACTTAAAAGGGGTCACCACAACGACGTTGGGATTGACATAGTCATTTATCAACAGGCCTTTTCTGAACCAGTCTTCTCTGTTGGTGGAATTCCCGCCCCCTTTGTTTCTTATAGCTGAACATAACTAAGCAGTAACCAGAACACCTTTCTGAAGGAAGGAATTATTCAGATAAGTAACTAGGGATCTGATGGTGCACCATTGAAGTCAATGGGAGTTTAGCTGTTGAATTCAATGGGAGCAGGACGTAGGTGGGTCATTGAGCTAAGTGGAAGGCAAGGAAAAGGGAATCAACTCGGGAGGGGAATCAGATATGCTCTTTTTGTTGGGCCCCAATACTGCCTCTGAGAGTCATAGTTCCTGGGTTATGTTTTCTGAATTTGCTGCTGACTTGATGTGTGACTTGAGGCAAGATGTGTGACCTCTATGCACCTCTGTTTTACACGTTATGGAGGGCAGAGGAATTTCTGTACCAAGTCTGACAACAATGCAGGAGATTGTACAGTAGCTGTCAGGGCAGCAGCAGCAGAAGCTGCAGAATTCGCTGGAGCCCTCATGAAACTAATACCTGTGATGATGTTGGCACCCACAGGAGGGCACTGGTATCGAGTGAAGGTGACAAAGGTCAGGAGACTCAGCACCAGCAGTGATTAGAAAGAGTTCAACCTTTCACTCCTTGCTGAACAAAGAAAATGAAGATTCAGAAAACACTTCCATTGACGTCAATGGACATTGAATACAGCCCTGATTTTGCAGCCATACTTCATGTAGTCCTGTCCAGTTTTAGGGATAGATTCTTTACTGAAGGGAGAGCAGATATGTGTGGGGGGGGGGGGGTAATGGGGGAGCAAGACTTCTGGAGATGCAGATTTTTCCCCTCCATTCTGCTCTGCACAGAACTTCCATCTGGGCTGAAATGCTGCCAGCAGAGCAGAAGCTAAGTTCTAAAGGGGTGGATTCTTCTGGGTAAGAGAATTGCTGTGGGAAATGGGAGAATACTGAGCTGGGAAGAGTGGTGGGGACTCTCAGTGGGAGATGAGGGGTGGAGTGTTGCCCCCGAAAGAAGGGTATGAGAAACCTTGTCAGAAGCTGGGGGCTGGAGTGATGTCTGAGTGCCCGACAGGTTGTGGTGATGGCAGCAGCTGGGAGAGGGGACCAGCAGGCTGACCAGACACCACCTTTCTTTAAATTGGTAGAGTTCCTAGCTGAGAGCTTCATGTTTGTTTAGATTAATTCTGACAAATTGAAAAAGCCATTCCTCACTTGTCCTAAACAAACTAACCTTGGTTTTAAGAAAACAACAAGGCATCCAGTGGCACCTTAAAGACTAACAGATTTATTTGGGCACTTCTTCAGAGTGGTTTTTTACCCACGAAAGCTTACGACCAAATAAATCTGTTAGTCTTTAAGGTGCCACCAGACTCCTTGTTGTTTTTGTGGATACAGACTAACACAGCTACCCCGTGATACTTGGTTTTAAGTTTTTTCATACAGATAAACAAAGTAAAGTTTCTGCTAAAGTCAAAGAGCAAACCCTTTGTCACTTGCTGTGATTGAGGTACTGAAAATGCAGATAGCATGTTCGCTATGCCATTCTTACTCGCACTGAGCTGGTACCGTGCTCTGTGCGTAATCCCAACAGCAAAAAGGAGCCCCCTATTCTAGAAAACATGAAGGTCTGTGTTTAAATCCGTCCTTGGTTAGGACAGCACTTAAGCATATGGATAACTTTAAGTACATGCGTAAATCCCATTAATTTCAATGGAGCTTAAGCACATGCTTAAAATTAACCACAGACTTATGTGTTGCCCTGAATAGAATTTTTTTTTCTTCAACTGAAGTCATAAAACTATTTATATAATGAATTCTTCTAGCCTGGAAGGTCAACTAAAGCTTTGAGGGAATTTGAAGGGACATATTTAAGTTTTGAAGGTTTTGATTTTTTATTTTTATCCTGTGCCAAACAATCTGAATGTGTATCTGTATAAATACATAATGAAACGACTGTCCAATTTGCTGTTCCTTATGGGTCTGATCCTTCACCAGTGAAACTAATACGAGTTTTGCCGGCAAGATGTAAAGCAAATGTAGTTACTGTCAGTGAGATTCACAAGGGTACGTAGGTGCCTGAGCCCCAGAGAGCAAGCGAGTGAGAATAACTCTATAGTCCAGTGGTTAGGGCACCTATCGGGAAGTGGGAGACTCTGGGTCCAGTCCCCCAACGCCAATGACTCTTTAATTATGTATCCACAGTGGAACAGCTTCAATGGAAGAGACTGAGAGAGTCCCATATCAGACTATCCCATAACTCTGTGATTAGAGCCCTCTTCTCAGAAGGGGGAGACCCTCTGTTCAAATCCTTTCTCCCTTTGTGGCAGAGGGGGGAACTGAACCTTCATTTCCTACATCCCAGGTGAGTGCTGTAATCACTGAGCTAAAAGAAGGTAGGCACTACTATGCATGCCCTTCCCCCCTGTTTGAGTTAGACAGACGCCTCACTCCATTCTGCCAAGAAACTCCTCAGTCACCTAAGCCATCTGACTCCAGGAGAGGGGTTTCCACTTGTGGATCTCTAGCAGAGATAGGTGCCTATCTCTGAGAGAGGGCTGGGGCTTAGGACCACTTCCCAGTTGTCAGCATCTCCCACTAGCTAGCTTAGGCGGCACTCCACCTAGTATTCTGGCTTTGTGGATCACAATCTAGTGCATTTCTCTCTCCCCATGCATTGTACAGGTGCCTGACTCGGGCTTTGTGAATCTCGGTGTTGTGATTATTTTTAGGCGCCTAACGGTTATTGCAACACTTATCGACACACTGCCTATGTCCCTCTGTGTATCTAGCCCTGTGTATTTAAATGATGCTAGAATTATTAGCATACAAGGAGTCACAACACTGGAAACCTGGGGTGCTGAAACAATTTGTATAGTGGGGGTACTGAGAGCCATTGAACCAAACTATATATGATGGAAACCACTTCAAGCCAGGGGGTGCAGCAGCACCCTTTGTTTCAGCACCTATGCTGGAAACTCAAGTCACTTAACTACCTCCAGGTTAAGTGTGGCTATGCCTGTACAAACTGCACACAGCCTTTACAATTACTGCAGGGTGACCTAGAATGCCCACGTTCTCTAGTGTTACAAGTTAACTCACTCTGCCCCCAAACACATCGGCATCTCTCCTGAGGGTGCTAAATTTCACTTTAGTTTTAACTGTGTTTTTTCCCTGATGAGGACTTCTCTTTACTGGAAGGAAGTAAAGAAACTGCACTGTCCTCACTTTGCTCTCAGGCTGGGCTTCGTTAGGTTTGCAAAGATGAAACACCCTTTTCCCCTCTAGCAGCATTTTTTAGAATTGTACTCTGCAAACATATGTGCCAAACATAAATAGGAATTAGATCAACTGTGTATAGGTTGAAGTGTCATTTATTTTTGTGTGCTCTCTATTTTTGATTATAGGCATAACCATTTTCTTCATTCAGTTACACATCTGAGAAAGGGCAGACATCCATGGATAGAGAGGTAAGTGAAGATTAATATTTACTTAAAAATAAATAGTGATATTCCTAACATTTATATTTCATAATATTATTTGTAGGGTGATTGGAGGGAAATTAGGAGACATGTAGTCTCCTTTGTATCATTGACAAGTAAAGGGGATGATTAACGAGT